>JAUZSX010326787.1:0-11297 GCA_034780655.1 Idiosepius hallami | reverse complement strand
GGTAGGGTAGCAAAAATCTACCGCCGGTAGTACCGATCTACCGAAATACCGAATGTCAATCGGTAGTCCCAGCTCTGCAAGTTATAAAGAGGCAGTAAATAAGTGCAGTATATTTTGTAGTTATGACTCTTGACAAACATCAAAATGCCTGGTTAAAACCAGATATTTTGACACTCATCTGATGCTAAATATAAGACAAAAGAATTCATTAATGTCATAATAGACCATTTTATGCATTTTGAATGGATTCATTTAGATTGTAAAAGGAATCATTTCCCCTTTTCTTTATTTGAAGAGACAACAGTTAAACAAAACTATAGAGTTAACTACAAGCATAATTTAAAGTATTATACAAGCATTTGACAAGCATAACCAAATACCAACTAAAAATAATGTAATACTGTAGGAAACCATTCCTAAATAACAACAAAATTCCATGAACAAAAATGGGCACATAAGGAATATTCAATGTTACTATGGACAGTAGAGATGGGTTAAAAACCCATGAACTAGTGGAGATTTACATACTAACAAAGTCAACAGAAATAATCAACAAAATAGACAAAGGAATTTACATGGATGATGAACTGATAACCCTTAGAAAAAGTAACGGATTCAAAACAGAAAAATCAGAAAACATAAAAATATTCAGTTAGGAATTGAAATACACATAAAAGCAAAAAAAAAAAAAAGATTTTCTAGACATAACATTAGATCTAAATAATGAAGCTTACCAACCATACTAAAAGCTTAATGGTGAACCCACCTGTATTCATAAAACATCCAATGAACACACCTATGATAATAAAAACACTCCTACACTATCAGCAATAGACTATCCAACAACTCATCTAATGAAACAATATTTTATAAAGCCAAAGTAGATTATACAAAAAAATCAATGAAAAACTGTAAATTCAATGAAAATTTAAAATACATTCCAAACAGAACATCAAGAAAAAACAAAAAAAAACTGAAATCTAAGCATTATTTTATCCTTCTATTAAAGTAATAAATTAATTTACTCAAGTAAACAATCATTCTGTCATTGAATAAGAGCTCTGTCTGCTATCCTAAAAGAACCACCCACAACAATCACAATGCAAGCTGAAAATCATGGGCTAAAGAGAAAATCCATTTATAGACAAAGAAACTGGGTTAACAAATGTAATTAATCTGCAAATGGTTTGAATGGCTATCTGAATCCTAGAGAAAAATGAAGATAGCCACCTAAGCAACAAAGCGAGGCAGCACAGCATGGTTATGTAAGAATGACACTGAATAATGAACAGATACACCATTAATATATAATAAAACACAAATATTTCCAACAACATGGGCAAAACCTATATTTCCTAGGCTACAAATACTCACTTTGCCCTTATACTACATTTCTAATATCTAGAATATATGAGCTGTATGTGAATTTTAAATCATAGTTGGTTTGGTATATTCTATTATAGACCAACACTCTTGGAAATGATATGAATTCTATTCTTTCCAGTTTTGAGTGAAATAGTGTAACTACTGTTTAACCAATAATCTGTTTACAAAAGGAAGATTATCTTTGGCATTAAATAGACAAAAAGATTGATATGACAAAAACTTAATGTGCTTTAAAATCAGTCATTCTATGTTCACTTTTGTACAAATATTATTGGAAAAAAGTATGATCTGACATTTCTTTTAGTTATGGCTTAAATATTGTAACTACTATTTTACTAACAACCTGTTTACAAAAGAAAGACTTATCAAAACTGATTGTTCTCATCGCCAAAACAGTTGATATGTTGCAAAAAGATGAAAAAATAAAAATAAAACAAAACTAAAGTATTTATAGGAAGACAGAAAAAACATTTCTTCCTCACATGCCAAATTTCTCAGGGCAAATAAATATAGATATCTGCAACATTGTAGGCACTTTTTACTGCATTTTATTTAACAGATTGTTTATGCAGATACATGTATAATACAACCACACCAATGAATATTCACAAAGCTTTCTATTCTGAATATTTGCATGGATGCATAGAAACACACTTATGGTATGCACTATATATACACATTTTCTCATATCATAGAATGATGAAGATAAAGGTGAGTAAAATTTTAGTCTGCACACACACGGAACGGACACATTTAAACATCCCTCCTCTACTTTTTGCTGATGCTTCCACCTCCTTTGCCTCGTCTGTAGTCCTCAACAGTTGCTCAAACGCATTCAATCCTGCAAACATGAGAATCTCGTGATGAAGACATGTGCACAAAGCTCTGTAGAAGGCAAAACAAAAAGAAGGGAATGCAGATGGGCAAAGTAAAGATATCAGCAAAGATTGGAGGAATTCATTAGAGTAAATAAGGGTGGAAGTAGTGGGAGGAGGAAATAGTGGGAGGAGTAGAGTGATTAGAATGTCAAGGAGGAAGGAAGGAAGGAAGGAAGGAAGGGGGTAGTGAAAGCAAGAGAATAAACAATGAATGAAAAGAATAAAAATGAAAGATAAGTGAAAGCAAATAAAGCAAAAAAATGGAAATAAAAAAAGAAAAGAAAAAAAATACAAAGAAGCAATGAATAAAAAGAAAGAAAGAGAAAGTAAAAGAAAGAAAAGAGAATTGTACAATAATTTTTTGGACGGTTGTCCTCATCTTTATTATTGTTTTTGTTTTTTTACACAACATTTCGGCTAATAAGCTCTTCGGCCGTCGTCAGGTGTACTCCTTCGGGAACTTTCTTGTAATTGGGAGATGTTTAATCTGAGCTTTTTTTCGGAGAGGTGTTGAATCCGTGTCTTTTGAAGAATTATTTTTTCTTTTGTTTAAAAACATTAATTATCAAAACGGGGGACTACACCTGAAGGGCTTATCGTCCAAAACGTTGAGTAGTAAAATATAAAATAAAAATAAAGATGAGAACAACAGTCCGAAAAATATTTGTACAATTTATGAAACTCCATCCAAAGGATTACGAAAAACTATAGAAAAAAAAAAGAAATATAAAAAACCAAATGAAAAGCAAAAAATATGAATAGAAAGAAAAAAAATTAGGCCATTCTAAAAAAAAATAAAAAAAACAATCTAAAGAGCAACAAAAGAACAAAAAAAACAACTGAAAAAGACAAAAAAAAAGAAAAAAGAAATATGAACCAGAAATGGAAGAAGATACAAAGAAGACAAAAAATAATGAATGAAAAAAGAAGAAAGAAAATAAATGAAAGGAAGATGAGAAAGAAAAAAAAAAGATGAAAGAGGAATAAAACATGATTTTAAAAAAGTGAAGAAAAGGAAAAAAACAAAGAAAATAAAATAGTAGATGTAAAGGTAAATAAATAAAAGAGGGAAAAAGAAGAAAACAATGTCTTGACTTTATTGATGGGTGTGACCAGAGCCCTGGAGGCAAAAAAGATTATTCACACAACTCCTGTGCACTTCCCCTGGGAGGCAAATTAGGTTAAGAAAGTGAAACCTATACTTCCTAAGTGGAAACAAAGAAACACACCCTTTTTGAATCTATGAACAGAACCAGGGAGAAAAGAAGGTCTTCATAACTTGTAATAGGAACCAAGGTTCCAAATAGTGCAGTGGTTAGATCACAAGACAGAACATCACAAATCACTTGTTATACTTCGCTTATAAACATTGTCTTAGTTTATGACATGGATTATTATGCAACAATACAAAGATGGTTTTGGTAAATTATTATCAGTAATGTAAAAAAAAGATGGTAGATATATCAGTATACTATATCAGTAACGAAAAAAAAGGAAATGATTCTGGTAAATTAATATCAGTAAAGAGAAAAAAATGTTTCTGGTGATTCATTAGAAATAATAAAAAAGATCACTAATGAATAATTAAAAAACAAAGATTGTTCTGGATATCTTAGCAGATCTAATAGGCCAGAACTGTTTCCAATAGAATTCTAATTTCCTTAAGTTGAAGTGTGAAATGTTTAAAAAAACAGAAAGGCAAAATCAAACAAACAGTGAAATAGGGTGATTCATCCATTCCAGAAAATATGCTTAGAATAAAAAAGTCAATAAAAAATGAACTTAAGATTACAAAATTGGATTCTAGAAAAATAGATTCTGCAAAAAAAAAAAAAGAAGATATTTGAGAATAGTTTGCAGCTTTCAATAAACCGATTTATTATTGATTTTTAAAAGAAAAAAAAAAGATGAAGTAAAAATGCAAGTTCCGTTGAAAAATCATCATTACATGAAGTGTTAAAAAAAATGGTGGTTTAGGTGGGGGTAGATGTAAAAGAAGAAAATCGAGAGAAAATTTTCTGTGTAAATTTATTGATTAAACATAGAAACTGATAAGACTCTGGAAAAGTAATGCAGAATTAATGAAAAAATAATCTAAATAGTTAAGAAGTAATTTTTGTTTAATCTCTTTTAGTTTTTATATATTTCATTAGTTAAGCATGAAACCAAATAAGTGGCATCCGACTAGCATTGGCATGTTGAATCAAGACTGGAGGTAATATAATTCACAATTTTGTCAACGGTTAAAAAATCTATCTTAATATAATAGTGGGGCATAGACCTAACAAGAAAATCTATTCAAGGCTAAGTAACAATCCAAGGTTAGAGAGAGATAAGAGAATGCATAACTTTCTTATCATTAGTAACCTAAAAGTAAATGCAGCAAAAATAACACAAGGTACAATGGAGTTTCACAGTAAATGCTGTCTTTGTATGGTTTTCTGATCTGTTTGTTTGAAAGTATATCACTTACATTTTGTTTGGATCAATGACATCAAGACAATCTATTGATTTAGAACTTGAAGAAGGTCATAGCAACTCTCATACAAAATTCAATTTTGCTTTTTTTAACTGAATTTATACTTCTTTAAAATAAAAAATAAACTGAAAACAAGTGGTAATCATTCCAGATTTTCAGGTCATTGAATAGGTTTATTTTTCTCATTCAAATCCATTTATCATTTTTTGCTTTATTTGATTGAATGTTTTAGGAGGCTTAATTTTTAGAATGTATACAACATTTTGGTTGATAAACCCAGCAAGCATCTTAAAGAATTACTTGGGGATGTTGGAATCTTTTTGTCTAACTAATTTAGAATTGCAGATTAAAATCTTTATCTTTATCTACAGAAGTAGAATTTTCTCAGAATTTTTTTAAGGTTGTTTTGGTTGAATGAAACTAATAATGTTATTTATATACCAGATCAATATTTAAAAAAAAAAATTGATGTTTGAATTTGAAAATAAGATTTCATAATTTGTTGACCATACATTCAGGAAATTATTTTGTAAAATTATTTTCATATTTATGCTCATTAATCATCAAATTTCATTAATCTCTCCCAACAATAAATTAGATTAAATTTTTAACTTGAGCATAAATAAAAATTATATGCAATAATAATTCTATAAAAATAAATAGTTGTTATATTTCTTCTTATCATTATTATAACTACTATTTATTCATTTAGTTAAGAACATTAGAGTTAAAGTTTCTGAAAGTTTAATAGATGTAATAAAGGGTTTATTTAGCAGTTTTGTGAGGACAATTAATCTGAACATACAGTGCATATACTTGGAAGCCATGTCGAATGCTCTGAAGCTTACAAAGGAAATGACACAAATGATTAAAGGATGGGGAGAAAGTTCAGGATATAGGCATACATACACACACAAACATATATATATATCTGTATGCGAATGCACATATATAATGTGTTAAAATTCAAATGGTAAAGGGAAATTATGAAACTAATTCTATTGAATTAAAATACACCTATTATGTTCTACTATTAAGTTTTACCATATGAAATGTCATGTATCATATAATAAATTGGCAAGATGTAGGTTTATGTATACAATTGAAAATGGTGTCCATGAGTCACAAGAGCAGTCTTCAGTGTTTCAAGTAAATAGTCTAAGATTTCTATATTAAGTGAAAATTATTTTCTAGTTTATAATATATGGTAAATTCAAATTTAAAATAATTGTTTTAGGATTGTTTTCTCTTTTTAAAGGATTTATTTTAAGTGCAAGTAAATACTAGTAAAATTATTTAATATGTTAAATAGCTAAATGGTTGGAACACTTGCATTTTGTTTGTTTTAGCTTTATGGCATATCAACCATTTTAGGTCAATTAATACCAAGAACAATCATTATGTATACACAGTTTTTTTTTGTTTTTTTTTTATTTAACACACTGTTCACTATCTAACCCATGGAAGGAATGTGGGGATTCATACCTTTCCCATATTTTTTTATGAAAACAAAGGGAACAACTGGGATTTGAACTTGCATACTTTGATTCTGAAGTCTGGCTGCCTACCCACTAGGCCAAATGGACTTTCCCACTTATAATCTGGTTCAGTCAGTATAGTTTTTAGTATTAATACTAGTAATTTAACTTTCCAAGCTTTTTTATTATTAAGATCTATCATTTTAGTTTTTTTTTTTTTTACTTAGATTTGACTTATTTTTATCAAGAAAAAATTATTTTAAATAGAACGGTTACAATTAAGACTCATAAGACAGTAAATGACTTTGACTAAGAAAAAAACATCTAAAAATGGCATGATTTTTTATGATAAATTTTAGATAATTATTTTATGTTTATATTTTAAATATTTCTATTTAATTCTATATCATGCTTTTAAAAACATGTACCTTGTAATTCTGATCTTTTTTACAAAGCAGTGAATTAAAGGAACTAGAAAATTATTTCTCATCTTTATAACTATTTTTAATCTTATGAAGGGACACACACATTATATAAAGACTTTTATTTCATAATGCAGGGGTTCAGCAGACCCCAAGGTTTGCAATATCACTTTCAAACAGAGAAATTGTAGAAATCATATCAGCAGTCTTGTTCAGGAATCTCTCTCCTATGCACCCAGCAAGTAATTGGTTAAAGCCATCTCTGTCAGACAAGTTTATTAGAATAAGTTAATTTTGGTAATGTGGGCCTTGTTACACCAAAAAGACTAAAGAGATGGGAACTATGACCCCAAATCCTACTGCTTCCTCATGCAGAAAGAAACTGTAAACTTTATTCAGGTAACTTTTGACCAAAAGCTGTGGCCTCCTCTGCTGCTAGTCATCCCGGATTCGTTCCAGTGGGCGTCAGTCAGCATTGTAGGTTCAGAGGGTGTCTATCTGATTCACAACAGATACTACACCTAAAAAAGCTGGGCAAGTGAATTGGGAGCCAAGGTGGAATTAGAGAGCCCTCATCTAGTCATTGTCAAGACTGACTGACTGCATCATGATGAATGGTATTGAAAAATAAATTAAAAATAAAATAATTTAAGTAATTTACATGTCTTTGGTTTTGCTTAACCCATCTTCCTCTAATAGCAAGTCTCTCACTAAACAACATTACAACTAAAAACACATAACAAGTATATGCCTTGCAGATGAAAAAATATCAAAACAGAATTGTCAATCAACTATTCAACAATATTAAAAAGGCAGAAGAATAAAATATGAGAAATTTGGGTATCCACAAAAGATCAGTATAAGAATAAGAAACATATTATGGGACTTGTTTCATTTATAAGAGTTAGTTTGGATTCTTATCAAATTTTCAATTGTTTCTGTAAACTAAATGCCTGTAAACTAGAAAGTAGAATGAAAACAAAGGCAAATGAATATTGTAGAAAAAACAGCTGAATCATGGTGGCATCAAGGGATTGAATGAAAAAAGCCAAGAATACAAAGACAATCATTGCATAGAAAACAAATACAAAATAGAAAATAATTTCCGTTTTAAGAAGTTTTTCAATTTGCTTCTTTTTTTTTTTTTAAACCTTAGTTTTGAGTTGGGGTTAATTTTTTGTTTTATACACATTTAAGTTGTTTCTTTTTAAAAGTTTTTTTTTCTGCTTTTCAGTTTTAATTTATCTAAAGATGATAATAGGTAGGGGAACAGCATTGCCAATTTGTGTATCATCAATTCCTTCTTTATCTCTTTTGTAACCACTACTATTACAACTACTAACAGCAACAATGAGTTTCCCCTCCCTCTTTTACTCTAAATCAGTAATTTTCAAACCAATTATTAATTAGGTATGTGTGGTTGCTTTTTATTCTCTACCTCCCTTTTCCTTATTATTTTGACTTTTGCTGATATTTCAAGTGGGTCCTCCATTTATGTGCCAAAAAATAGCTTTTTTTTTTGGATGAATTTGGAAAAATTTAAAGCAACAACTTTTGCTACCCAGTTGATTAATCTCATTGCATAAAGGGAATTATTGGACTAGTGAACAAGAAGAATCCGGATTGCTAATTGTCTAATTTAAGGACAGAAAGGGAATTATTTTTAATTGCAACCAATTCAAACCCATATGAACTGCCAACCCCAAAATCTGAATTTATCATTTACTTTTATGATTTTTTTAAAGAACAAAAACTATAATTGAAGTCATATTTATTACAATTACTAAAATTTTTAAATAATAAGACAATTAATAATTGTTTACCTTCTGTTAAAATAATCACTATTATAAAAAAAATACTTTTAAGTATTAGATGTTATAAAGATACCCCTTTTTTGTATGTCTTAGTGGTTAGGACTGATTTTAGAAACATATGATGTAAGTTTTAAATAATTTATGAAAATGGAATTCATATTCTTAATAAAAAGAAAAAAGTCTATCCTAGATGCAGGTAGGAATAAAAGAATTAATTACATTTATAAAAATTAACGTTAAATATGCACAAGGATAAAATATTTACTAGGAACAATAAGAAGTATAAGTTAATAAACAAGGTATGATACTATAACTTGTAGCCTTGGATTAACTATTAAAAAACTCAATTCTTTTTAAAAAGAGGTCAAAATGATAAACACAACACTAAAATGTTAATATAGATAAAGATTCAGGACCTTGACTAAAAGCAATAACTTTCAACTTCAATTAGATTTGAAAAAAATTTTATCCGAGATTTTTATCTTAGAATATAATCCTAAAAATAAATTCATGAGATTTTTATCTTAAAATCTTATGAATTTATTTTAAGAATTATAATTTCAAGTATTTTTTTGTATTTACTGACTTAAAAATAAATTTTATATAAATGTAAGAATGTATTTCATAGATTGACTTTACAATCTATTAACATAACATAAATATTATTACATAAAACAATATAAAACCTGACACCATGACATTTCTAGTTTGTAATTTGCACATTGTAAAATTTCTACTTTAAGTTGTTAGCTTTCCCAGAGTAAACAAACTTTCAATATCATGGGTCGATGAGATAAAAGATGCCAGATAAATTATCTATGGTGTGTTGGGTCTCAGCCATTGTAACAATTTGTTGTATCACTTAATATTAATTTAGATTTTTAGCAACAAACATATTTGTTAATATATTCTCCTTAAAGTCTTATGGTAGGTAAATAGGTTTATTGCATTTAATATACATCTATACGAGAATAAAGAGACATACTTTGTAAATGTTATCATCAGAAAAATCTATTCTTATTTTTTTATTGAATATGCTTTCAAAGTACAGTCCATCATTTTTTTCAGATATGGAAAGTATTTTTGATAACTTTCACTTTAAAACAAAATTTGACACTAATAAACTAACTCGAGATATATGAAAAATGAAAAAATAATAGAAATTTTATTTTCACATAAAACAAAATAGTAAATAATAGAAAAGCAGACTGTTATATATATTTATTCATGGAAATATATTTATGTAGGTGGAATATTTTCATGTTAATACCCTTATCAGATAATTAGAAAAAATAAAGAAAAGAGTAAACAAGTAGTAACTGTTCTTTTCAATTCAGCTTATATATATCAGAACTGGGACTACCGATTGACATTCGGTATTTCGGTAGATCAGTACTACCGGAGGTAGATTTTTTCTACCGAGTCCCAGCTCTGATATATATATATATATATATATATATGACAATGCAGTTTGGTGGCTATGGTTTCTCCACCTGTTTGATCATCAGACTAAAAGGTTGATGTTTTGTTTATGTTCTTTTAAATATGGGAAGTGGACCCAAATGTGGTGGGCGTTGCATCATGGGAGTTTTTTTTCTTAGTTGATTGTAACCATTATGATTGCTGAATTCATGGTTTACATATTTTTTATGTAATTCATATTTCATTATTGTTAGTGGTCATAGTATTAATTAATGTCCTTATTTTATTTTTTCAACTACTAATCATTTGTGTCAATTATTTTTAAATGATTTAGTAGACACTTATTTTCATGCTTATATTTTGACATAAGTTTGGACTTTTTGTTCAAAAGTTTGTTTTAAATTAGGAAGGTGATTATAGATTTTTCTTGTATACAAAGATTGCACTGTATAGGCAAGTGCAAATTTCTTAAATTTTCATGTTATTTCTGGTTTGCATTGATTAGTGTTTTTTTATGTATTCAGAGGGTGTGGTAGAAAGTTCATATTTTCTATTGTTGAATGAAATTTAGTGTGTATAGCTTCTTTGTTCCCATATTCCCTCGTTAAAGCCTATGTAGATTTTTCTGTTATTTGTTTTTACTGTGGCTTGATATACTCTACTTGTTTGCAGGCAGCTGCCTTTTAGTGGCCATTAAAAATTTGTTTTGCAGTTACGCATAGGTTTTGGTGTTGTTTGTTTTTATAATTTACAGCATATTGTTAATAGAGTTTTAATTGAGCTTTAGTGCATTTCTATTGAATATTCTGTGTAGTTTTCTCAAACTATGGAAGGGCTAATCTTTTCATCTGAGGAATGCTTTTTTCTATGTTAGTGTTAGCTTTTTTGTTGTATAGGTGCCAGTGAACCAAATGTTTCTCTTTATTTTGTTTTTAATTCTGTGTGGGGTGCATTTTAATTCTTTGTCAAACCTAATTCACTGTTTTCTCATACACCATCTTGGATTTATTGAATATGGTTTCTTTGGAGAGTTTTTGGATAGTCTCTAGTCTATTAAGACTATAAGAGTTTTTTTATTATCATATGTAGGGGATTGGATGATGTATGTATGTATGTAAATGGATGGATTGATTCATTATTAGGTTTTTGTATGTGGTAGATAAGTTTTATTATTTAGATTTATTGTTAGCCTTGAAAATCTATTCTGTGCTTCACTTTTATCTCTTGTTTGAGTTCAAACTGCTTTATTAATACTTTTTCTGAATTCTTTTCTATTTTGGGTCTGTTACTTTTTCTAGAAATTTATAGTACATCACAATATATATATATATATATATATATATATATATATATACTAGAAATTTAGCCCGGCTTCGCTCGGCCGCCCGTTTTTCGATTTCAAAGGGCCAAATTTTCGG
>JAUZSX010326766.1:0-11299 GCA_034780655.1 Idiosepius hallami | reverse complement strand
ATATAGTTTATTGAAAGAATGGACACTATGTACAGAGCATTAGCTGACATCTTATTTTGTGTTTATTTATTCCTTATTTCTTTCTTTTTATTTTTATGTTTGGGTATGGGCCTAAATGAATTTTATATTTTTTTATATCACTTATAAAGGAAAAAATAAATATGCATTTCAGTTAACCTCTCTAAACAAACGATCGAAAAAAAAAGGCAATAGTGTCATTTTCTTTAGGGACAAGTTTTTATTGGCTGTTTTAAATCAGGAACGAAAAATTTTATTTTTTTCCCCCGTTTTTTTGGGTCTGATTTATTTATTTAAAGTTTTTTTGCTTAATTTTTAACATTAAAATTATTTTCTTCTTCTTTTTTTTTTATCTCTGTTTGTTTTTTATTCTTTCTTTCTATCTATGTTTTTTCTTTATGTCTTTCTTTCTTTCTTTCTTTCTATCTATGTTTTTCTTTATGTCTTTCTTTCTATGTTTTTTCTTTATGTCTTTCTTTCTTTCTTTCTATCATTCTGTCTTTATTTATTTATTTATTTATTTCTTTATTTCATTCGTTCGTTCTTTCTTTCTTTCGTTTTTTATATTTTTTTATATATTTTTTTACCATTTTTTTAACCAAAAATTCTATTTTTTCTCATTTTAGGAAGTTTTTTTTTGTTTGATTTATTTTTAAATTTAGAATATTTTTTTACTTACTTTCTTTCTTGCTTTTTTTTAAAAAATACACTTTTTCATTTTTTTTTTGTTAATTCTTTTAAATTTTATCAGTTTAAAAAAATCATTTTTAAATATCTACTTTTATATATTCTAAATTTTTCTTCAAACGCAGATAAGAATTTATGTCTTCCATAGTATATTTTAGCATACATTAAAAAAATGAAAAAAGAAAGATTTCCACCTTTTAAAATAATTTCTAATCTATGTTTTTTTTTTCACCATCTCTTTTTTATCGTTCTTTTGAAAAAAAAAAGAAGAAAATAAAAAAAAAAACACAAACAAACAAACAAGGATTTTATATTTAAAGATAAATTTAAAAGAAAAAAAAATATGTTTCAATGGCCACATTTAAAAAAAATAGCTTTTATAAAAAGAAATCTCAATCATTTGAAATTGTGTATATTTCTTTTTTAGGTTCTGTTACTAAATATTTATTTATTTATTGTAAGAATATGGCATTAATTTTACCAATAAAACAGAAAACTTTAATTTTATTCTAGAAATTTAAAATTCCAATTAATTATTGGTTGAGTTAGAAAAATCAATTGTAAATAAAATAAGGTGGATATACAGAAAATAATTAATATTTGGTAATTCACTAGAAACTAAATTTGTGTATTGAATATTTATAGACAAATAAACATAAAGCTGAGACTCAATAATTCAACTTATAATTATTTTTTGTTGTATTTTTGTTTTTAATTTCATAATATTTTTTATAGTAGTTTTTAATCTTATAGCAATTTTCAAAAATAGTTTTTAATTTTTATTGCAATTATTATAGTGGTTTTTATTTCTATAGCAATTTTTCATAGTAGTTTTTAATTTTATAACGATTTTCCATAATAGATTTTAGTTTTATAGCAAGTTTCCATAATGCTTTTTTAATATTATAACATTTTTTGATAATAGTTCTTTTATTTTTATAGCAATTTTTCATAGTAGTTTTTAATTTTATAACGATTTTCTATAATAGTTTTTAGTTTTATAGCAAGTTTCCATAATGTTTTTTTAATATTATAACAATTTTTTGATAATAGTTCTTTTATTTTTATAGCAATTTTTTCATAGTAGTTTTTAATTTTATAAAGATTTTCCATAATAGTTTTTAGTTTTATAACAAGTTTCCATAATGCTTTTTTAATATTATAACAATTTTCCATTATAGTTCTTTTATTTTTATAGCAATTTTTCATATCTATATCATTTTAACTTCAGATGTCAGATTTGGACAGAAAAATTCTATGATCTGAAGGAGTTTAAATTTCTTTGTGCCTAACTTGGGTTTGTGCCCAACCAAGTAAATATAATATATTTCCCTAGAGTATTTGGGGTCAGTAGCAGAACCTTTAAGTTGGAGAAAGTCTATGAAGTCTGATTAAAAGTTGGCTAAATTATTTGGTTTGTGATTTTAAATTCAAGAATTAATTTGAATTTACTTAAACCTTTCTTTTAGCTATTGTTTTTTTGTTGTTGTTGGGCAGCGAAGATGGAGCATTGGTTAAAGATCGGGCTCTGGAATAGTAGTACGTGAGTTCAAATCCTAGTCAAAACCATTGCATTCGCCTTAAATGGTCTTGTGCTAAACTTGGTTGGTGCTGCTCACCAAGTATATTATATTTATTTGGTGAGCACCAATCCAAGTTTGGCACAAGACCATATTTACGTGCTCTTACCCGGGATTTTTACATTCGGTGTTACCCTTCACCTAGATACGCTGCTCTCCCGAGTTAACGAGCCCCATCTGCCCGAGGCTGCTAAAGTGAAAGTAATGGTTTTGACTTTGATTTGAACTCGCGTAATATGATTCCAGAGCCCGAGTTTTTACTAATGCTCCACCGTCGCTGCCTTATGTATTTAAAATATGCTTGTATTTGCCACAAAGTTATCCCAATAGAATAACAATTTTAGCCAACCAATTAAGAAGTTTAGTTCAAATTTCTAGTGACCTATTGTACTTCACATGTTTATATTTGTCCATTAACTTCCTCTTTCTCTTCCTAAAGTATTTTGGTAATAAATCTAAAACATAGCAGTAACAGTTGAACTTTTAAAAAATGGAACAAATCAATTTACCCCCTCCCCCCGATAGTCAGTTTTAGTCACTTTCATAAAATAGCCAGAAAATTTAAGGAAAAAATCTCTTTATTTTTCTTTAATAATCTATAGGTTAAACATTAAAATTATTCTATTGTTCTTTTAACAATTAGTTAACAAGAAAAATTAATTTTGAAAAAAAAAACTACTTGTAGATTGATGAGAAAGTTTAAAACTTCAGCTAAAAAAAAAACAATGAAAGCTGAATGGCATATTAATTATTGCATAAAAACGAATTAAATAGTGTGAAAACTCTAGATATAAAAAAATTAACTATTAGATTTTAAATTTTCAAAAATGGAAGAAAAATGTTTATAGCAGACAAAACTATCCATAGACAAATATATTTATCTCTGGTGTGAAATGACCAAAAAGAAGCTAACATGTTATGAAATATAACAACTAACAGACTGAACAATAATTCCTAAATTGAAACCAATAGTGATTATTAATAAAAGATTTGAAAACCAAAAACAAAACTTACAACATTCTATTAAGACAGAAACCAAGAATATAAACACATAAAAGACTCCATTAAATTCTAACCCAGTGATACTTAAAGCTGATGTTAAATAAATGGTCAACTGTCTATAATTAAAGCAACATATAGAATGATAGGAAAAAAGATTGAAATACATAAAAAAAACGAATGAAAAGGCCTTAGAGAAACTAACATGAAGAAGAAAAGGTTGAAATTTTTCTGCAACTTTATCCTCAAGAATAGTGTCCATTGCATCAATTATGCTTGAACAACTGGCCATTCCATTAATAATTCATTGCAAATTAACCCATGCCTAAATCAACACTGATACCTTAATGGCACTGCACTTGCCTCTTTCTGTCCTGAATAAAAATATAACTAAGCCACTTCCTTCCTTTTCTGAGATGGCAATCTCATTTGTCCTGTCCTGGCATCACCCCTGTGGCTTAGGTCATCACACCCACCATAGCAGAGGCCTTACATCATAGATTTCTGGAATGATAATGATTAAAAGAATGATGGCGATGGCTAATCTCAAGCCAAACCAGAGAAGAGGCCAATTTGGAAACACGATTTAAATGAAGGACAGAACCATGAGATTTTCATTTCTAAAATAGAGCTGAGGCAAGGAATCTTTTTTTATTCTGACTTTTTCTTTCCTTCCTCTTTTTTTTACTGATTTTTAGCTGGAAAGTTTTTCATTTCCAGAACGAGATTGAGTTTTATTTTATTTTATCACGACATTCTAACCATCATGATTATTTTGAATTCTATTCTGAATTCTGATTATCATAGACAACATTTTGTCTGATTTGCTCTTCAGTCTTCTTTGGGTTGTTTTTCAAAAACTTGAGAATATTTATATTGAACTTGTAACTCTTCTCAAAAGTATGAACCAAAAAGTTCTTGAGTTCATCAAATGCTAGTTAAAGAAGGTGGAAGAATGCATCAGACAAGACGTGATGATAGCAATTAAGAGGAGAATTTAAATAATGATTATTATAAAAATTGATCTAAAGCAAATGCTTTTCATTCATGTATATGAATTGTTAAAAGACCATGATTTGACCTAAGCCTGGAGAAAAATTAGGATGATTCATAGCTTTTCCTAAGGATGCTTTCTATAAATTAAAAATCTGGATAAAAGTTGAAATAAATAAGAGCTAAAAGACCCTCCAAGAAACTAGACTTTCCGTCCTTTTTCACTTCCTTCACCTCTCCCTCTCTCTTATATTTTTTTAAGTAGAGAAGATATTAATTTTTTTTTGGGATTGCTGGATTCAAAAGAACCACAAAGCAAGTTCATACCTATAAAATTTACTTCTCAAATTCCTTTATCAAATTCTTAGTATCTTCCTTTTTCTACTATGGAAGGGGGTGAGATAGAGAAGGAGGGTTTTACCAAAGCCTCATTGGTCATACAGTCCTCTAGATTTTATCTATTTCATTGACATGCTGATATCACAAAGTAATTTGACAAGATAATAAGGTTTGTCCTTAAGGAAACTGTCCAGGTGTGTGTGAGGGAGGGTAAAGAAAAAAGGGGGTGTCTCTCTCTCTATAGGCCGATATATTGATTGGACCAGGCCAGTCAAACTGAGAACAGAATCAAAAGATGCAAAAGTGCTATCGCTATGGATGAGACAGGATGTGCATCCTCAGACTTTAACATAAGATGATTGGCAGGTAATTAGGTTTTTGAATAAAAGGCAGTTCATCGTTTGCAGTAGAAAAGAGAAAGAAGAAGAAGGAAAGAAATAAAAAGAGACGACAAAACCAATAAGCAAACCAATCAGACACACAGATGGAAAAGATTCTTAACAAGGGACAGTGTGACGCATTTCACAAGTTTACTAATATTTAACAAGTAAAACAACCAACATTTACTTCTTTCTATCCCTTCATTGATATGGAAAATTCTATTAGTGTCACTGTCATTTACTTGTTTTTGTCATAATTCTTTAAGCATTTTTAAAAAAATATTTGTGAAAAAAATTAAACCTTTTTTTCTTTTAAAGAAAATGTATTACAGAATATGTATTTTTACATAACTGGAAGTTCGATATCTATTTTTTAATTAAATCTATATTATGATTCTGTCTTGCTTTTGATGGAAGTTTTTTTTTTCATTTGTCTATTATTTATTTAGATCTAAACATATTGATAAATGGAACTTGTCTGTGTGTATATGTTGGTCCCCCCAGGACTCTAAAATGGCCAAATCGATTTTCTTGAAAATTTAGACTGAAGTACTTCATGTGTTTGGGAGTGTTCTTAGCTAGATTTTGTCTCGGAATATCCTAAAAAATTATTGAAAAATGCGTGACTGTCTTGTTGGTCAGTTGTTAAAGCATCTGTTTTGCACTACCATAGTCTGCCAGTTTGAAACCCACTTGGCGTTTGGAATGTTAACATTGTGTGTCACTGATAAGACCCAATCAGATCAAAACAGCTGTCTGGAATTATGTTAGATGTTATACAATCATAAATGAATCATAACGTTATAATTTGGTTTAAATGTACGTATATTTGGGACCATACCAAAAATCTTTTGAGTCGCACAGTCAATGCCAAGCAATTCTGCTAGTTTCATATAAAAATAAATTAGATTTTAAATAATCTATTCTTTATTTTTAACTAGGAGTTTAGACCAATAAATTCTGAAGATGTGATTTTGTATTTGTGGAATTTTTCAAAAAATGTGCCTTGTATCATTGTCAAGAAGTGCTATATAAGTCAATTCTTCATAGTTTTACTTTAAATATAATTATATACCAGTTAAGGTTTAGCTCTCTATTTATTTCTCTCTCCCTCTTTTAATCCAATCACAAGTATCCAAAATAAGTTTTTAGACTAGATGGAGATTTGATAGCACTTGGCAATTGAATATAAAAAATTACATTCAACAAATTTGAATGAATTACTATATCTTTGGCAGTTCTGACCATCAGTAGTGAAAAGATCAATTTATGATTTTTTTGTTTAATTTTTAAATCTTAGTTTATTTGAATGCCAATAGTTAGACCTGACACTATCTAAATGAACAGTTGAATAAACAGTGTGCATTATTTATCAAATATTGCAATACTAATAACTTGTATTAATAAAACAATGTTTATCACAACAACATTATGCTAGTTCCATTTTATACTTTTTGACAAATACCACTGGGAAAAGAAGCATATTTTCTATAAAAGAAATATTCAAATTTGGAATAAGACTAAATTAGCCATGAGTTCAAGATCAAAGAGTTCTGTTTTGGATTACTTTATCAAGAAGAAATGAAATAAAAAAATAGCTATCTCTGCTTTTCTTATTTTCTCATACTTAAAATTTCTTGGGTAATTGAGACTAAGCAATAAAACTAGTCCTTGCTTTTAAATTAAGGGATAGATGTTTCATAGAAAAAAACAATGTCAAGTAAACCTAGTATACAATTGTGCAGGAAATAAGTTACTGATTTGCATCCTGTAGTAGTATATACCACTTGTTTACTTAACAGTCTGTAGAAAACTAGGATTTTTCTATTTGAGTTTTGTCTTAAAGTATGTATAGTAATCTTTTGCAGATGGAATTTTGAACATTTTAACTCATATCAGAACATTACAAAGTTAATTTTTTACTTATATTCTGAAACATAACCTGTGTTCAAGAGAGTATATCGTATTTGCTAACAAAAGCACATTTTGCTTTTAACAAAATTTTGAAATACTTAAAAAAAAATCCTAATAACCAAATTGTAAAAGCTGTACAAGCCAAGACATGATCTTTATTTTTCTTATCCCGCCCAGTTTCTTGAGGCTTTCTCTCTCCCTCTCTTACTCTCTCTCTAAACTGGTAACTTTATATGTATAAAACTTACTGGACTTGATAAATAGTTGTGATACAAAAGGCCAAGTAGGACTTGTTTGAAAAAAAAAAAAAAAGAAGTTTACTTTAAAAAAATCTCATTACCCTATTAAATAGTATATCTATGGCCCACAAGATGCATGTGATTATACTAACATAACTTCTTAATCAGTCTTTTTGTAGTGATGAATCAAAATGCAAAAATTTCCAGAACTAGTCTATGCAAAGGAGAAATTATATCAGCTTCGAAAAAAAAAAAAAGAATAATTACCATAAATATGAAATTATAGACACCTAATGACTTGAGTGAGTGTGTGTGTGGGGTTCTTTGCTTTTATGGTCATTCAATACTGGAAGCTATAATTTTATTTTCATAGGAGATCTTGTTAATTGCTATGGATAAATTTAATTGTTAAAAAGATTAAGATGCATTTGATGTATATTCAAGCACACAATACATTCTATAGTAGAAGAGTGTCATTCAAGAGGCTAGAAAGCCCATTGTGAGCCAGTCAAGGTGGGATGCCGGTGCTTAGCCACACGCTTCTTGTACAAAGTATACAGCCTCCTTTGCGTCGAAAGTGCTTTGAAGAGAGCAGCAAAGAGGCGTCCAGATGGATCTGGACAAAAAGGTCTGATAAGTGGGCTAAAACTGCTGGGACACAAGCTGGGAATTGATCAGCCCAGTTGGGTTGCCCGAGGGAGGGTGTCTGATGTTGAAAGACCCGAAACACTAATTGATCTCGGGAATAACATCACTGACGAAGTGTCCCAGCACATCCTACGATGTATCTGCTTAACTATGTATCATTTATCAATGTTTGTATATAGCATTTAGATAAAAATGAAATAAGTGAAAAAAAAATTCACAAAAGAAAAGGGGAAAATATAGAAAATATATTTCTAAAATATATCAAGCATTTATGCAGGAAACTTATTTACATATTACAATTCTACATTAAAAGAGCTTGATAACTAGATAGCTTTTGTGACCAGGTTCAATTAATAGAGTTTTTACTTTCATTCTGTTTGACCTAACATAAGTTTTCGAGTAATTGCTTTTCTATTTTCATTATGAAACCTGTCATCAATAGAGTTGTGCATTGAAATATTTAAAATCCGGCACTTTTCATCAATTACTTTCAGTATTCAATGTTGCGCTTCTAAATCAAGTAACAAATTTTGTAGTTATAAGAAATAGGTCTGTGGATTAGGAAAGACAATGTCTATGGAAGAGATTTTTTAGATCTGGTATAAAAGGTACAGAAGACTTAGCCCTCTCCTACCTTACTCTAAGTGGCATATTCCAGAAGTAAAAAAATCTCCCCGAAAAACATAAAATAACTGGTTCAAATACAGCAAAAGCTCAAAGCAAGGGTGCAATCTTAGACACTTTTTGTTCACTGATTTAATTATGAATAAACCTTTAGAAGTACAAAATTTATATAACGTTTTAAATATTAGAAATAAATTCTAATGCTTCGAGGCACTTTCGAACAACATCTCATCAGGAGAAAAATCGTTGTTATATCGAAATGTTGGTTGAAAGGGCCTTGAGGCATAATTTATTTCTAATATTTAAAACGTGATTTAATTTTGTGTAAAATGAAACAATCAAGTGTCTTCCATTTTCTTAAAATCAGGAACTGCCACTGCAAGAAACATGAGCTTTTCTAGCTAGAATGCAACTTGTTTTCTTACTATGATTATGCATGCATGTCCACATCAGCAATTTATCAGTTTGCTAGAACTATGAAGAGCACAAATCCTTTATCAATTTTTATAAATATTTATTATATTGAACTTTACTATTAATCACAACTAAAAATTAATGAATGCTGTGGTATACAGTTCCAGCGTGCATTTCTTCACTGGTCAAATATAAACTCATTGCCCCCCTCCTCAGTAAATATATTCTCATTTTGATACTGTCCCCTATTGTTTTTAAAAATTGTATAATCTTTACTGTTCTTCATATATTCCATATCTTAATGGTATCTTTATATAATGTATTGTTGGCAAGAAATTTGCAATTAGAAAGCTTTAGAAGAAAAATGTTTTCTTTTAATGTTAGACTTGGTTAAAATGAACCAAAAATTATAATGTGTCAGCAAATAATAATTGATTTTAAAATATCCAGAAATGGGAAAAAATAAGTAAACTGTCAGTTTTTTGTTGAAAAAAAAAAATATTGAAAAGAATATAGATATGAATGAAAAATAAAAATAAAACCTTGAAAAAAAAAAAAAAAAAAAGCACTGCTTACAATTTTTGCCTTTGAGCTTGGAAAAAAAATGTACAGAGTATCAGGAAAGTAATTAACTAGACCTTTTCATTGCATTGAATTACATAAGTGCAAAAATAATAGAAATTTAGGATAAAAAAATCTACTAAATCATATCCTATTATTTGATAGCCTGAGAAGAAATTAAAACGCTAAGAATGAAAGGATATACATACACATCCACAGAAAATAAAATGAGAAAAATAGAAATTATTTTTACAGGAATATGAGAAAAAAGAAAAGAAAAGATTTCTTAATATTTTTTTCTGTTGGTTAACATTTACTTCACTTCATCAACCATTACACCCAGTGGTGCATTGAGCAGTAAATTTGTTTTTTGCTGTTTCCATAGCATAGTTGTTTTTTACGAGAAAGAGTCGCTAGCTCTATGCTCAAACCCCAAACTAGAGGATCTTTTTTTGGGGTTTTGAAATCAGTGTTGCTCTTCACCTAGATGAGATACCCTCCTGGGTTAACGAGCCTGATCTGCCTGAGGTAGCTAAAGGTAGATGCACGGGTTTTGACTGGGATTTGAACTCGTGTAATATGACTCCACAGTCCAAGCTTTTACCAATGCTCCACCTCGCTGCCTCTTCTTAACATTTTCAGAAAGACCATAAATTCAAATTTGGGGAACAAATTGAGTTTAAAAGTCTTATTGTTCTAAGGATAAAAAAAAGGGTGAAACATAACTAGACCCAGAGAAAAAGACAGTGTTTATATTAAAAAATCCTAATTAAATATATTGGGATGTATTTATGAATTGCAAAAGATAATGGGGTTGGATACACAATTTAAACTATTAATTGATTATTCAATTTAGTGAATGTTCATATTTTAAGCAGTTTATTAAGAATTCAAACACTAAATTCTGTAGTTAGTTTGTTTGATAATTTTCTAATAATTGTTATATTAATTCATATTTTTTGTATCTATCAAATGATTAAAACATATTTTATTATAATTATTGCAAACAAAATACCTGCCTTAATAACATAAAGAGGTTTGATAGACAATCCATATTATCAAATAATATAAAATAACCAGCAACATATTCATCAATAAAAACATTAATTCAAATAATAAATATATTTGAGAGTAATAATAGTATAATAATTATTACTAAATATTAATAGATAAAAATAATAAAAATGTTTTAAAAGAATCATCTCAAACAATCAAGCATATTTTCTTTAGAAGTTAAAGAATATACTTAAAAAGCATTACAAAAAAAACTTTGGCTGTAAAAACAAAATATAGATAAAAAAGTTACTTTTTTAAAAAATTGATCCAAATATTTTTTAACAGAAAAGTAAATAGTAGCCATAGTGATTGGTTAAATATATATTTAATATCTAAATTCTGGTTGAAATATAAGCATAGTAGTGAACTGAACATGCCAGCTGTTTCTAACTATCATACAATATTTACGCATGCTTACATAAACTGCTAGATTTACACATGCGCACTCAGAGGTTTAACTTATATAAACACAAATCTTATCAATTAATAGCCACAAAGAACCAACACATGCAAGGCTAATAAGTCCCTCAATTAAAACATTTAATCAACTCATTATACTTTTGTTTACATTTTGATCTTACAAAAGTACAATGAGGTGACAGATTCCTTGAGTACTTGAAATTTAGCTCAATAAATATGATTTGTCTTCATAGCTTAGTGGTCGAGGATGTAAGTCTCTAATCATGAAGGTTATGGGTTCGAATTTGGACGAGTTGCACTGATGATTTCTGAAAGAATGAATTAGATCTACATGCAAATATCCAAATTATTTATTGATATTGATGTTAATTTCTAATTGTAATTAATACAGTTCATTTAAAATGCTGTCAGAAGTGTAATTCAATTA
>JAUZSX010326765.1:0-24705 GCA_034780655.1 Idiosepius hallami | reverse complement strand
TATACATCATATATATATATATATATATATATATATATCATATATATATATATATACATCAAGTTGGTTTGATGAGTCATTTTATTTACCCAGCATATCAATTGCTATAATAACTGATGGTTCAATTTCTAATAGTGATTATTTGTTAAACTGATCACTGGAATTTGAAATCAATTTTTAAATAAATTAGCAAAAATTAGCAATGTTGCTTTTTTTACTTGAATTTTGCAAAGGGTATTCATTCTATGGTAATTATATAACTAATGCATTGAAAACAGGAGAGACATTTCCCCACCAGTATAAAGTAAAATAAACCTGGGCAATGCAAGGTTATTTAAAGCCAGTAGTAAAATAAATCCATTTCGGTAACAAACTATATATATGGAAAATAAATATACATGCGCAATTCATATCATATATTTTATGAGACAAGATGTTTTTTTCTATAAAATATTGAGTGCATTTGATTTTCTTTTAATAATGTTTAATCTTTTTGACTAACATTACATAGAAAAAATTTTCCATCCCAGTACAAATGTTATTTAAAACGTTACTAGGGTGTTTTTATGAGGGAATTAGAGCAAAATTTCATTCAAATTGCTTTCTGTTTAGGTTAATTGCAAAAATTTTCACAAAAATGTCCTTTTTGGTCAGTTTAGACACATTTCGATTTAAAAATTGGTCACTGACTTCATGTTTAAAAATTAACAACTCTCTCTCTCTCTCTATTAAATTGATTTGCTATATTTCCTGTTACTTTTTATTATGGTCAGTCTATCAAATGCATGTAAACCCCAAAGTCCTGCAATTATTTAAAGGATCATTCTGCAATTTTTATATGGTAAACTAGACAAGTGTCTAGTTTGTTTTCTATTTTAACAATTGATTCAAAAGATAACATCTAGATATTTTACATAAATACACACAACATAGCAAAACTTGTGCAAAAACTTTTTTTTTAAATAGTATCTTTATTGAAAATAAGGCACCAATGAATTTTCCCAAATTCTTTTTTTTTCTTTTGCAAAAAAAGTTGGATTTTAACAATCCCATGGCTATAGTATATTGATTGTGTTTATTAAACTATTTTTCTTGTTTATCTTTTTACTTTTTATAACATTTTTATTGGATTTCAATTAATATCTAGGTATAAGTCTTCGATAATAAATACATTACAGTTTATTTAGAACTAATATTCAAAGCACTTGGAAAAATTAAAAACATTATGGGAACATTATAGTATAGACTTCAACCCTCAGTAGCATTCATCTTTAATATCACTTGTGTTTTAGTATTTAAAAAACTTAAAATAAGCATTGTATGATTGTACTTTGTCAAGTACTTTGTAAGATCAAAATTCATATGGACACTCTTAAAAATCAAGTCAATGAAATAAATAAACAGTAGATACATAAGAAACAAAAGAATTCGAAATGTCAAGTTTTGTTTGATTTTTTTTTTTAAAAAAGGGAAATATTTGGTATTTGTAGGCCATTATTAATTGTAATAGATATAGTGAGTTTCTAATTAAATATATATAATCATTATTTGTCATTGGAATAATGGATTATTTAGAGACTGATAATATCATTTAAAGTATGTGTGTGTGTGTGAGAGAAAGAGTGAGAGAGCGACCGGACCAGACCAGTAGGTTTGGTGAAATATTGATCATTTATGAAAAAATGTTCTGGAGGGAAATACAGCAATGGCTTTTGTTCTTTTTTTAACTATATGTTTTGTATTTTTTTAACCTTGGGCTCCTGCATCCTATTGACAAGAATTTAAGGAAGATCTGAAAGAGTAACAATAAAAAGAAAAAGCATTGAATCTTATGAATCCTAAAAAAATCATTGCTGTCTTTATAACCAGTTGACAATAGAGAAAGATATTTAAACTAGCTTGGATCAATGACTATAACTAGATATTTGTTTTGTCTGTTGATGCAGCAAACGTAAAGGAGATTTCAGAATTAAGTTTTTGAAATAAACAAATAAAGTAGTGACTATATTGAAATATATTTATTAAGTGTTTTTATCTAATAACTTGTAAAGAATTCAGTAGAATTGTTTAGAATCTCAATTCAAAGTGGCTATTTATTGTGAAATATTGTGGAGATATTCATTAAAAGATATATTTAAGTTGCTATTAGCATTGTTCAACTTTGGTTAGACTTAGAGATTTATAAGAATCTCCAGAATTTTGTCTAACAATGAAAAATAAAGATTTTATTGTTCATTCAAATAGAAACACAACAAAAAAAATCAATAAACAAATAGATGTAGGTAAAGGAAAAAAGAAAAACAGATAAGAAATGCATAGAAAGAAGAATGAATAGACAGATTGATGACCACACAATCACATAAGTGCATCTAGAAATGTAAGATAAATAAGAATTTAACTTCTGTTTATTATGACTATTGTTTATAACAATAGCATCCTCTGATACAAATATTGAGCAATATTTTTTACATTGATTGATTCTCAAAGCCTGCTTACTCTCCGAGATGTGTTTGGTTATGCAGTTCAGGAGGTTTTAATGCATTGACAACCCACATTAAGCTGGGATCTTACTGCTAAGATAGTTAAGGAAAACTATTTTGTAAGAAAGCAGTACTGTACATTATTTTTGTAAAGCAGTAAATAGTCTCTGAAATATCAATTAAAATGGTAATTCTTAAAATACCATTCATTGTGGTATGTGAATTTCGCTAATCTGAATACTTTGGTGCTTGCCTTAGTCTTCATTTTGATCAGTGTGTTTTTGTAATCTGAAATTTTGATTCCTCAGCAGTTGTTTATCTAGCTCAAAGCCAATTAGAAAGTGTTCTCCTCAGGATCAGAAGACCCCTATATATCTATAGGTAGAGACTGATACAGCCTAATTGTTCAACATACCTCTCTAAGCAGCAAAATGTCAAGCTCAAAACTAATTTAAAAGCTTTCTTCAATTATAAATACTCATAAATCAAATTTTAAGTCTTTAGACCAAAAACTGGCTTAGAAGTTTGGTAGAGATCAGTTTTGTGCACATACACAAACACATACATATTTCTCCTACTGAATTCTTTTTTTATCTGGCCAAAATTATCTTTTGCTTATACACCAGCCAAGAAATAGGACATCAAAGCAGGTGTCCTCCCTCTTAAGCAGTAAAAAAAAAACTAAACAAAACAAGATAACATTATCATGAAAAAAAACGACATAATATCCTGTTTGTGCCATCTAATTTGAACAAAATTGATATCATCAAATGTTGAATTGCAAAATGAACAAACTTTTGAAAATACTATGTAGTTAAAAAGCTTATTTAGAAACTAGAATTAATGCTAGATATTTTCTTTTAAATTAGAACAAGCTTGAAATTAGTATGGTAATAAACACTATGTTAAATTATTATTTTAATTATCTTTGAATCTCAGTGTAGGATTCATTAGATTGGCAGTTTCTTGATAGAAAAGGGGAATAAATACTAAATTTATTGGCTTCATCACTCAAGATAATGTATTGGTTGGGGGTGATCATTTGGCAAAAGTATATGTATATTTAAACACATTAGGGACGGATAGTGTTGGGGAAGGATTCAAATTTACAGTGTGTTATAGACACAAATGACTTTTGAATAATTGCCTAAAATTTTGATGATTACTTCAAGCAGTAGTTCTTAAAGGTTTTCATAGCTTCTACCACCTACTACAAAGTTATCTGGTACATTTCAAGGATATTTACAAAAACTATGGATAGAAGAACAAAGTATGGTTTTTGTTTTAAACACAGCTTTGCATTTGATCTACTCACCAAGATAAAGAAAATTAATAAACAATTATTATAAACGCATTATATTTGTAACAACATAATTAAAGCACAATGGGAAACTCATGTCATTCAGAAAGTGGATTATGTTTGGAGTTTGCTACATGATTTTGTTAAACAACAAATTGAAGTTTATGCCTAAGAACAACTCGCATATTGAGTTACTGTTGTGGTCAAGGCAATTTCTTTCCAAATTTTGTTTTGATATGACCAAAATACTAAAACCCATTGTTATAGAAGTAAACCATTGCAAATGCGACAAGCACTTCAAATAGAAGTTGGATTCCCAACACTAGAAATATTTGTAATTGACTTCTTGTCAAAAAGTCTGCCAGTTTGCTCTTTTCTTTTCTTTTCTGCATAACATAGTAAAAAAAGGTTTTCATTATGTTAATTAATTAGAATAAGGCAGAAATCAAACTTAAGGCCATAGATTTAATATTTAGTAAATAACAACTGATTTGGGTAGCGAGGTGGAGCAGTGGTAAAAGCAATTTCAAATCCCAGTCAAAACCATTCTACCTACCTTTAGCTGCCTAAGGCAGATGGAGTTCGTTAACTCGAAAGAGTAGCTCATCTAGGTGAAGGGCAACACTGATTACAAAAGCCCAAAAAAAAGGTTAGGGGTTGAGCATAGAGCTAGCAACTCTTTCTCGTAAAAACAAGTATGCTACAGAAATAGTAAAAAAAAAAAAAAATTTGCTGCCCAATGCACCACTTGGTGTTAATGGTAAAACAAAAAAAAAAAACCAATTGATTTGAAAACCAGTCAAATATCAAAATATAGTTCAAGGTTTTTACATTTGTGAATACTTGGATTGTTTATAGTTAGATAGGTAAAATTGTGATAAACAAATTAAAACAAGGGGAATTTTTGTATTTGAAGTATCAGATTAGTTATGTAAAAATAATCAAAAGGATTTTATTAGAACAAGCAAATGAAATATTTGTGATTAATTATTCATTTTAATTATTATAAGAAAATACTTGAGGAGAGATCAGTTGTCTTTGGAAACGCAGCCTGTGACAGAGGTCTGTTGACAAATCAGGTGTTCACGGGGCTGCCCCCATGACCTGCAGGGAAGAGGATTTCTTTCCAACCAAAAGTTTTAAGACAAGTTTTGAATGAAATTGATCACATAAGAAATGTTGTGTTTCTACTGATTTCATCACCCTCCAGACAAACATATACACACTGGACAAATCACTAGCAACAGCTGGCTTAAACATTTGGTCTCTAGCAATTGTGCTTTCCATTCATGAAAGATTTGAGAAATTGCTTTTTCCAACCCTCATCATTAAAAAATCTAATTTTTAACTGCTAATCAAAATGCAAAATCCTTTCAGTTGCAAGTTTAGAGATGTTTAAAAATATCCACCCATTTATCAAATTGCTGTATAAATGGTGGGCCAAACCATTTCCACAATCACAAGAAAACTGCTTAGTTTCTTCTCAATGTTTCGAACATAAAAACCAAGACTGGGCTACACAACAGCCATTTTACTCCATGACAATGTTTACTCATGATGCCAATGTCTCTACGAGTTTCAGGGATATTTTTTGCCACACAAGCATCCCTGCACAATCAATATACATTCAAGACAAGGCCAGTCATGCCCATCTATACTGCATGCATGCTCCATATGCTAAAACTTTTTCTAACTGTTAATGTTTTAATAATACTAACTCAACATAGTAAATTTTTAATTCATTTGTTATTTAGCTTTGATATGACATGCCTTATTTATTTTAAAACTCATTAGGTTATGATTGTTGCAAAAAAAAATGAAAAAAAATAACTTGGATTTTAATGAGAATTCTTTCCAAAAAAACAAGCTTCAAAGATTTCCTTTTGACTCCAGAAAGGTCTCTTCAGTTTCTTTCTTTTTTTTCTTATTGATAGAAAAAGTAAAGTCAGTTTTGTTGATTTGAGCAGCTCAGAAAATTTGCAGTAAATAAAACAAAGACATTGATAAATAAATATGCTTTTCCTTTGGATCACTTTGAGATGGAAAGGGTTAGGAAAATACAATTCTACAAAGTTAAAGAAAGAGAAGCAAATATAGAAAGAAATAAGTTAATCTAATTAACACTCAAATGATTAACAGATAATTGGATTAAATTACATGCATAAACACACACACACTATAGCAGATTAACTTTACTCAGAATATTCAAAGGTATTATTGGAATTGACAAAGTGGAGTTGGCAGATGTTGTCTGTAGCATTTGTTCAGTTAGGACTCGTTCTTGGATGAATACCAAATTAAAGGTAACACAATGAATTCATATTAGATATCTGGTAGAAAAAAATGCTCAAAGATAGAGGAGATAAAAATGGATTTGGCATCCGCTACATTCACACAGTAGTTACTTTCTGATCCAAGAAGTGGGGCTGTCATTCATATGAGTATTGAAGAACATTTTATGACACATAATTCCCAAACTTTGGAAGAACAGCTCAACTGTAATTATTAAGAGGTAAAATTTTCTCATAGCTATATTTAACCACTTGGATATATTAAATAGTTTTATAATAGCTGTACATAAAAATCATTAAATATTACATGGATTGTCAAAAAAAGCCAGGTTAATAAATGATAATACATTATATTTTTCATAAATTTATAATTTTTTTTAGATTATAAATTTATGAAAAAAAAGATGTTCTTTGCTAAAATCCACCAAATGTATTTTGCTTAACAGTTTTAGTATATTGATGTTGGTATTTATTAGATAATGAAGACTAATATAAAAACTTATAACATATATATTTGATTGTTTTTCTATAGAATTGGTTGTATCACATACCATCTGTTCGTTGAAAGTTTTGTTTTAAGATAACATATAATAGATAATATTTTAAACATGTTCTTTTAACAATATACATATATTTATAAATAAACAATACAAAATATGAGAATTAGTATTGTTTGGGAAATGAGTTTATGAGAATTGATTTTATCACAATGTTTTCAATTTATTGTTTGGTTTCTCAGATAAGAATGGGAAACCATGACAGGGATAACAGGTGTACTCAACTGCTTTCAGCTGGTTTAGGTATAAATAAATTGTATTTTGAATATATTCAATTTAAAGATTTTTTTTAAATGATTAGTTCCCCCTTTTATAAACATAAATAGTATTTTTTTACATTAATTGGATTCAATGTTCAATGCTTTCAAAATACTTGATCCATATTAATAAGATTTTGATTAATGATAAATAAATATCTAAGAAACAATTTTATTAGCTTTTACAAACTATCTGGACACTAATTTCAAATTCAGATTCCTCTTAATAGATTAAGATTCATAGAATAGTTTCTTCTTTCATTCAATGAATCTTAATCTATTAAGAGGAATCTGAATTTGAAATTAGGGTCTAGATAGTTCGTAAAAGCTAATAAAATTGTTTCTTAGATTTTTATTTATCATTAAGCAAAATCTTATTAATATGGATCAAGTATTTTGAAAACAAACAAGAATTGAAAAATATTTCAATAAATTATAAATAAACCGCACAGTTTTGTCATGATGATGATGACGATATATCATTTATGGAGTTCATTTATTTTTTACAAGTGAGCTAAAGAAATGAATAAATGTTTCAGTATCTTAATAGAGTTGGAAGAACACAAATTCATAATATCCATGAATAAAGTATTTTTTTTTCTTCTTCACTCTATTATCAGAAAAATCTGATTGAAATGAGCATATGTAAAAGTTCTTCAAGACATCTTAATGTTTTTCTTCCCTTCACTAATAATAATATTGTTCTCTCTCAGATTGTATAGATAATTTTTTCTGTTCTGTATTGCAGGCTTAACCAATGTAGATTTAAAATGAATGCAGCCATGGTGGAGTTGGGGTCAGTGGCAGCAGCTGAGGAGGAAAGGAGGGATCAACTTCGCCATTTCTGTCTACCTCTTCTTCACTACTCCAATTCTAGCAAACAAAAGGCCTACATTCTGTGTCAATGTAATGAAACACTGAATTTCATGTACTCATATCATAGAAGTAAGCAGTATGCCTTAAGGTGATCAACACATTCAAAGCTTTTATTTATAAGTAATAGAGATCAGTAAATTAATCTTGTACAAGTTCTTAATGATTCAGTATGAAATCAGACTTAAAACAAAATCTAGTTAAGATTTCTGCTTTCAAAAATATCTTCTTTGTTTCCAAGCAAACTCTATATCTTATTTCTTTTTTTTTCAAGGCTCAAAAAATAAAAAAATAATCTAACAGCTATTCCATAAAATGAATAAAGGATTAATTTTCTTTGCACTAATAAGAAGAGCTGTCTGTATGTGATTTGTACATAGATAGCATATTGGAAGAGAAATAAAATCACCATAGGTTTATTAATTTAAGACGAGAATGTAGAACAGGAGTCTTATTCAATATGGGTGTTTATTCGTTACTTATAAATACACATCATGCACATGCTATAAATGTCTACCAATAAAAATGATACTAAATGCTTAAAACAATGAAACAAAATCTATTTTGCCTCAGAATAAATTATTTCCCGGGTGTTTAATTGATTTAAAGAAATGAGCTAAAAAAAATGATTAAGCTTGTATTCTAGAGAATTTGGTTATTTGTATTCATTTATTTTTTAATGATCTGAGGAATTTCTTAAATTCATATTTTTAGAATACAGTCATTCAATTAAAAAATGGATCTTAGCATTTTTTAATGCTGTTTTTGGTAAATGATTTTAAATATATGTCATACCAGTAGGAATATCTATTGGATTCATTTAAGATAAATATGGCACAGAAGTTGTTACGGAATACATTAAAAAAATATTTTATTAAAACCAAGAATGTCATTGCAAACTTTAAAATGTAGAAAGAAAGCAAACCTGTGGATATATTGTTAATTTCAATTAAAAATCAAGAGACAGAAATTAATTTGTATTTGAAAAACAAACTCTCAGATTTAAGCTATAAACACGTGAATGTATTCATTTTTAGTTTTGAAAATGTTTCTGAAGATATTTCACTTTAGATATTTAAATAAGCATTTCTTTGAAATATTAGTTAAAGCCTTGAAAAAAGACTAAAAAGAAAGCAAAAAAAGGAATGTTTTAAATGGTTTATTTATTTATGAGGCTATCTGATAAGAAGAATGGAATGAGAAGATTGGCTTTGGAAAATGAGAAAAGCAGGATTAAAAAGAGTACAAAGATGGGAAGCGGGAGAGAGGGGGAGGGTAGAACATAGAGTGAGGGAGAAGAGAAGTAAAGGAAGAGCAGATTAATGAAATAAAGATGGGAGATGACAGATCAGAAAAAGACATCTGAAGTTTTGAGTGCATGTATGAGAGCTTAAGAAAAATAGAAGGAAAGGTTGTAGAGCTTCTTATTCCCCTCTATTCTATCTTGTTCTTCTTCACTAAGCTGACTTGATTATGTAACTATACTCCAGGGAGAAGAGCACAGTGTCATCAGAATCTTGAGAAGGATCATCACTCATGATTGATGTATGTGTGGCTAAGTGGGGCAGGGTGTATGTGTGAGTAGAGCACAAAAGATAGAGTAGATAAAGTAGAAAAGAGTAGAGTGCTAGAAGTGACACACTGAATAGAAAGAAGGTGGGGGTCCAAACAAAAAAAAAGGTGCCATGGGTTGATTGTTGTACAGAAATAAAACTCATTAAGCTAGATTGACAGGATTGTTGTAGTTTATTAAACTTTTCTTTTGTATGGTAGTTAAGCAAGCTAACAAGAAACAAAAAATGGAATGGGAAAATAATCGAGCAAAGAACCAGGACATGAAAAAAGAGAAATGTAAGAAAAAGGAAAGAAAAAGAAATAAGAAAAAGAAATAAGAAAAAGAAATGAGAAAAAAGAAAGAAAAATATAGAAAAACATTTCTTTGTAGAAATATTTTTCGAAATATTTCTTTTACGCAGTGTTTCTTCTCCACACGCATTAATGATTAAGTGCTAAACAAAAGACATCAATGATAATTAATTTGTGCTTATCAAGAACATAACAATACATGCATGACAATGATGCCTGTCTTCTTATATCCAATAAAAAAAAAACTAATGTTCCAATGAATGAATAAAGATTAGATAAATTTTAGTAATCCAGTTAACTCTAAAGAATAATGTAAATGGAAAATTGTTTATTCTGTAAAAATGATAAAAAAAAAAGAATAGGGTTTTTGTTTTTTAAAAGCAAGGAGATCATTCCTGGTGGATTTCTATAAGAAGCAATTAATTTGAGAAAAATCAACTTCAGCAAAACAACATTTTTGCATCTTCAGAGTTGTGTGTTTTTTTTGTAGTTGGGTTCAATATTAACCATTTGATAACAAAAAATGCCAGAATGATGAAATTATCAAAATTACACAATTAAAACTATCTCTTAAATTAGAGAACATCATAAAGTAGTTGATATTACTAATATTTATTAGTAAAAACGGTTTTCTACCAGATAAATATAAATAACAAAGAATTTACTTAATGTTTTTTGTAAACATAAAAAAAGAAAAAAAAACCATGAAGTGTTCTTTTTAATCATTAATCATATTGGATCAGATCTTCTTATTCTTCTTCTCCTTCTTCAACTGTGCTCAGAGAACAAGTATTTTTACACTTATAACTATATATTTTGTTTGTAACAAAACAGGAGCCAGCTAATAAAGAATAAGTAAAAAGTGGAAGAAAAGATTATACATTATAAGAAGCCTTTAAAAAGAAGAAATCTTATAAGAGGCAGCAAGATGCAATATTCAATAAAGACAGACCTAATAACAAAAGCCTGAGGTTTCAAGAAACATAAATCTAAAATTAGAAACAACATTTTTTTCCTTTTAAAAGCTAAATGTGATTAGATGCAGTCAGGCTAAGATGTTGAGTAGAAGAGGTTCATAATTACATGGTATAAAAGTGATTGGCAGTTATTTTTCATGTTTGTCTAAAATCAAAAATGCAATGAGAGAGAGAGAGAGACAGAGAGACAGATGGAGAATATGGAAGGACAGGTGGGGAAGGCGAAAGAAATGAAAAAGAAATTGTGTCAGTGCTGCTGCATTGCACTGCAAGCCTTTAGAAAAATCAAAGGTGTACATTCTGAATTCAAAAGAAAAAAAATAAATTTGTGCATCAATTAAAAAAAGAATGCATTATCAAGACGATAACTAAATTATAAGGATGAATATTTTAACTTGGTGAGTTAACTAAACTTACTACTTAAAATCTAAAATGGATAATGAAACAGAAAATTCAATGTTAAAAAAGTGTCAATCTCTATTTTCCTATATTGGTTTTGAAGAGTGTTGAATTTCTAAATAGAAATTAATGTGAAAAATGAAATGGACTGAGGAGAAAGAAGAAGTCTCAAAATACTAATAACCATTATTCTCAATTTAATTTAGTGTTGTAAAAAACTACAAAAATGAATCACAAATATATATTAAAAAAAAAATACAACACTAGTAATTATTTAATGAGAGATTAATGCGATTATTTGTTATTGTGACTGGCCAAACCAACATTTTAATCTTTTTCAGATAAAATTTTTTTGACTTGATTTTTTTAATAAAAAATATTAAAAATCCTAAAAATTATAAAATTTACCCCTAAAATACTCCTATCTTTCCTATTCTGATTTTTTTTTTACAATAATGTTAGTTAAAACACAATCAATTGAAAAAAATCACAAAAACTTCAATATTTTTGTATTTTAAAATTAACTTTTTTTATCAAGAGTTCTTACTTTTCTGAAGAATTACATGTTTGTATGAGTTTGAAAACAAGATATTTATTTGTTTGATTTAATAAGAAAAAAGATTTCCTAGAAATTAATTTAATTAGTTTCTATCATGTATTTATTTCTCTAAGTATTAACAAAAAGAATTCTGATTGGCTGGGGGCAGTTTTCATACATTCCAAAAAATCTTATATAATTTTTAAGCTGAACAAAATTTCTTAACATTTTATTTTAGTCTAATAAAAATCAAATAAGCTAAAAACACAATCATCATAAGCATTACAACAAAATATGGTTTTCATTTTAATCTCAGTTTTAGTGTTAATTATTTTGTTCAAATGCTAACCAACTCTTTGTTATATGGGATAAAAAGAAAAATAATGACTTTAAAAGTTAAACATGATACAAACTAAGTTATAAAATGTTAGAGATAATCTAGTTAAATGTTTCAAACACAATAAATACACTACAGTATTTTATTTTAAAAAAACATAGCATATATGAAGAAAACTTTTTTTTTCAAAGAATACAGCAATAATATGACGCTTTTTTCATATAGAATATTAATTGTTTATTTAACTAGATCTAGATTTACGAAGAAAAAAAACAAACAGTTTATTTTATTCTTTTTTTTAGTGTGATTTCAGAAAACAGATTCAGGGGGTGAAAGTGAATAGTTTTGTTTGTAATGCTGTAGGACTTGTTTAGCTAAACTGAACAGGTAACATTTTCAGCTAATGATAAATGACTGAAATAGCTAAGAAAGTAAGTTAGTATACTCTAAAGAGATGGCATCCACTGCATTTCTTAAAGGGTTTATGATTGAGTACTGATTTATAAGGAATATATTTATTTACACAAAATAGCTTAAATCCTAAGCCTACAGTTAGATGGAAAAATATTTGTAATAAGCATAGAGAAAGAACAAGAGAGAGGGAGACAGACAGAGAGGACACACATACACGCACACATATGTGATGTGTTGAGGTGCACATACACATATGTATGTATGTGTCTATGTAAATTTGGAAATGGCTTACACCAAGAATGTAAGCAGTCAGTTGATTGAGGTAAATGTTGATGGTGAGGTGGTGGCCACCATTTCAGTTGACAGACCATTAATTGCTACACTTCACATTCATTACTGAACTTGCTAACATTAAAGCATCCTTCTTAAATCTTTCAATTTTAAAACCTCCTCCCCACTTCAAGTTGGCTTGTTTACATCCCATTCTCTTATGTTAGAGACTTTTAAATTATTCAAGACAATTTGACAAAATGGCTTGGTGGAGACAAGATGAGGATTAAAAAAATTAATAAGATCTTTGGCAGAAACACACACACACACACACACACACACACACACACACAAGTGAATAAATCCTATTTATTTATCAAAACAATTTGAAAATTTGCATATTTCATTCTTATTAGAAATCATTAGAACAATTCATTCAATTTGAAAATGCGGTCTCATTATTTATAGACATTATTCATGAACAACAGATAACATGAACAACAGGGGCTAAAAGGACGGTATGAAAATATTGCCATGTCTGGACATAACATGTTATATAAGACTTATATCATAAAAACAATATTATTAAAGAAAAAAGTAGTGGCCAATAAGTCAGGGACCAATTCCTAATGAAAATATCATGTAATTTTTTTTTTTCAGACTAAATTTATTTTTGTCTAATTTGTACAGAAAAGTGATAAAAAAGTCAGGGATCAATTTACTACATAAGAACAATTGGAAACTTAACCCCCATTTAATGTCCACGGCTAAAAATGACTTTTATAATAATGTTTTAGGGAATTTTTTGACGCGAAAGTATTCATAATCATGGAAAGTATGTACACATAAAATTTTACAGCGATTGGTAAAATAGAAAACGAACAGGACTAATGTCCATTTTACTATATAAAACAATGTCAAATTGAACCCTCAAATAATTGCAGGACTTAGAATATTTTACTGTAATTTTAATGATAAAAAAAGGTGCTTTCACATACCCTATGTTCAAATGCTTGTGGAGGGGGCCAAAAATTGAGATTTTTCGAAAAAAATTTTGTATTGTGTTAAATTTTCGTCAAAATTGTTCGAAAGCATGTGCAATTGAAGAAACGCGGGAAAAGACACCCTAAAAAAATGGGTTTAAAATCTTATATTTGATAATTTAGTGCCATGAACGGCAGTAAGTTTGTGCATAGAATGTAATGGGGAAAAGGTGAAAAACATAAAAATTGCTGAAAAAGGTCCGAAATATTGGCTAAATCGAAAAATTGAATTTTTGCCGTAGGGTGTTCTGAAGAAAATTTTATAATTTTGTGGCAATCATTTTGGAACAATTAAAGGTAGCAAGTGCTTGTACTGAAAAAAAAAAAAAATATTGCCAATCAATTGAAAAATTAGGGTGGGCAAAATGAACCCTGACTTAATGTCTACTCACTAAATCGGCTTAAAATTAACGTTTTCGAAAAAATTTTTTTTGAAAATCTCTGTTGACCACACTGGGCGTCAGTGTGTAAAATTTGAACCAAATCAGTCATACAAAACCCTTGGATCCCAAAAATTGTGTAAAAAGAGACGCTAAAAAAGGGGATCAAAACGCGGATTTTTTCAAACTGGTGACGTCATGCGTGAAAGGATCGACTGGGAATGTATTCCTAAAGTTTGGTGTAATTTCATTAAAAACTGTTGTTAAAAGCCAAGTGTATGTGTAAAGAATGAGAAACGCTTGAAAAACGCCAAATTAAGGGCGAATTCAAATTTAACACCCCCAGTGAATAAGAATGACATGTTGCATTTTATTTTAGACTAAAATTAGGAATTTTCGATGGTTACTGTGAGAGAAGATGGGCTAATAAAATAGTAAAAAAATGTCCATATACAAACATACATACATTCTTGCTTTTATATATATATATATATATAAATCTGTAGAGTAAGATTGCCTATATTTTGGCTAGAGTGCAGTGTTCATATCAGTGATAGAGTGTAGTAGATAAGCATAGACACTAAGTCAACAGCCTTTGGTCACTGTTAGTTTCTTGCCTGTGGAGTGTCTGCTTTTCATTTGATGACTGCATAAGTGAAAAAAACTGACAGTCACCAAAGACTATTGACTCCATGTCTACGCATATTTATACTACACACTATTACTGATATTGAGCACTGCATTCTAACCATAAATATAGGCAATCTTACTATAAAGATTTTAAAATTTCATGCAAATGAAACTATCAGATTAAAAAAATTTGATTCTTGTTATTTCTTCAAAAACCAAAAGAGAAATGTGAACAATTAGTTGTTTTTTTTTACAGTGTAACATAACAAAGAGGTTTGTTATGTTAACTAATTAGAATAGTGTGAGGATTGAACTGAAGTCTATGAATTTAATATTTAGTAAAGAAAAAAACAATTGAATTCAAAAATCGGTCAGGAATTTAGTTAGGCCTTTGTAAGATTGAATGCTCAGATTATTTTTAATTTGTTTATTGTAAATGTCAAAAACAAGTCGAAAACACTCTGTTGACATATGTAACTACTATGTGAGAATTAGCTAAAACTGTTTATGGGAAATGATAAATGGAATTCTAGCAAAATTAAGAATAGAAATATTTAGAATGAATCGTAATTTTAATTCTCAAATTTTAGGGAATTGAGTTGTCTGAAAAATTTATTTTGAAAATTTTACTTCATATTTTCTTTCCATTCATCTTATTAAATGTTATTATAGAAATGATAGATCTAATAAAAATAAATCCAATTTTTAGATTTGATTTTAATTTTCTTTAAAGTATCTTTATTCAAATTTTAAGATTTCAATTTGTTAATATTATGCTACTATTCTATTAAAAACCATCAATTTTCAATCCTCAAACCACATCAGAAAAAAAAGAAAAGAAAATTGAATTAAATTAAAAGTTTACTTTGAGGTTTCATTTTTACAGCAGTTCAAAACATTAATAAAATAAGATTTTTAAAAATCTGAATTCAAATGATATTTATGTATCACTTGGTTTATATTTGATGAAAATTATATAGACTATAAAGGTATTTATTGATATATTTCTTATCACGACTATATAGAAGAGGTAGATAGATATATCAAGAGAATATTTTATGTATTTATTTTATGTGAACAATTTTGATATTTGCATGGATGTGAAAATGTTCACTGTAAACTTTGAGATTTATAGAATTATGTAATGGGAAAAAAAGCCAAAAATGCAATGCTAAGTTATAGAAGTATATAAGCTAAATAATGTAATAAATAAATAATTAAGAATGTAAGCTAAATATCTAAAGACTGGGGCTGAGACAATATTCTTTTTTTCAAAGAATATACTTGTCACATTCCTACTTATCAGGACCACTACAAAAAATGATTTAATAAAAGCATAAATTCACAGGCTTACTAATGACTGAAATGTTTTATGAGTTTAGGAAAGCTGGTAAATTTTAAAAAAAATGAAAGAAGATTCTATTTGTTACAAATGACTATGATGACATACTTTTATTAGCAGCAGCAGTAGCAGCCATAAGAGGCTACATACTATAACAAAGAGTGGATTGTAAGTTGTATTTTAACGAATTCCAAAGCCATTATCAAGTAGAAAAGTCAGAAGATTGTTGTTCTGCCTTTGAATTCACTTTAACTTTCAATCCATTATCAAAGCTTCAATGACAATTTAAAATAGAATAGACCAGCCATGGCATTTTAGATTTGAATAACAATACAAAAAACATTCGAAAACTAATATCTTTAATCAAAAGATTTGAAATTGTTTTAGCTTTAAGCATTTTTTTCTATTATTTGGTCAGTTATTCATCTATTGACTGTTCAGTTAAAGATAACAAAACAAATTAAGCACAAAAAGGGGTCATGATTAAAATCATGTAATTTTTTTATATTAAATTAGAAATCTTCAAAAAAGGGGGGAAAAAGGGGGGGAACCAAATTAATTATACTAACAGGTTACTTGGAGACATAGACTTTTATATTGCAGGCAACAAGCTGTTTTTCACATTGATAACAGGAAACACAGAGCATGCCCTATCAGTTTGCAATCTCCCTGGAAGGAATTAAACCATTTCATTTTTTTTTTAAATATTTTTGGCATGAATATATTCTATCCAATGTAAGTTGTTTGCATACTAAGTTAAACTTGCTCTTTAACACACACACACACACAAAATTACAAATTAACTGAAAGTAATCATTAATCAACAAAATCTTCTTTGTCTAGGGAATTTAAATTTTCATTAATAAGTTCTATTAAAATGAAAACAATAATTATATGGAACACAAAGCAGCAAATTTACCACTATTTTGGGTTCTGCTGAGTGACTACTCATAATGTAATTAATTCTTATATAAACCTATAATTTTAAAAACAAAAAAAATCTATTTATAAGGAGTGTACATTGTATAAGTTAACATGCTGAAATGGGTCATACAAAGTGTAAATCTAAATTGACTCAGATTCTACTTTATAGTCCAGCCCTGTGCATTGAAGATCTATTGTTAAATAGTGAAGTATACAAATATACAGTGGACTAGGATTTAATTTCAATGATTTGGATATGATTTAAACAAGATGATTGCAAAAATTAGTGATTAATGAAACATTGATTTTTAAAAAGAAAACTTTGTATTATTAATATTCAAGGACATCAAGACAAAAAGCACATATATGTTGAATTAGTAATTGACATGAGTAATAGTAAATCAAAATTCAATATTTTGTTACCAGTTAGAAAAATAAAACAATATTTTTAATATCTTCATAAAAAAGGCAAAAAAAATAAAAGGTCTTCTTGATTTAACGATTCCTACAACATAATCTAAATCAGAAAAGAGAATGGATATCAGAAACCAAACTCCGTAGAACACCATTACCTCTTGTATTTTGTATAAGTAATACTATTACAATATTAATTTTTTTAATATATTAGTATCTTGGTTAATGCTGCTCACCAAGTAAATATAATATCAGTAAACTAGGCTTAAGAGTAAAGTTATGTACTAAATTCACTATAGGAATTAGCTAATTAATTTAAACGTTATTTTGGTACATTCACTTATAATTCTAGGAGTATTTTTCGGACAATTGTCCTCATCTTTATTTTAATATTTATTTTTTTCTTCACAACCTTTCAACCGGATGAACCTTCGGTCTTCATCGGTTGTAAATGAGTTCATGTTTGTTAACTTTTGTTTTTCTAATGAACTCATTTACACCCAAAGAATACCGAAGGTCCACCCGGTTGAAATGTTGTGAAGAAAAAAATAAATATGAAAATAAAGATGAGGTCAATTGTCCGAAAAATACTCTTAGAATTATTAATCATACCTCATCTCAAGGATTCCGAAAAACAAATCACTTATAACACCTATATTTCACTCAAGGATTTATTAATGGTATAAGAAAAATTGATTTCAAATACCCAATGTAGAAAAAGATTTTTCATAATGTTTTAGTTATTTCTAATGTGGGCAACTGTTCATAAAAAAAATGTATTACAGCTTTTTTGTTTGTAAATGTTTTCAATCAAAATCAAAACACATCATTATTTGGAAAATAGACTAATTTAAAGCCATTTGAATTTTTCATCTGATTTTTGCCAATTTTAGCAAAATGATGCTTTCTCTCGCTATCTATCTCAAGCAACATCTCAATAACTGCATAATTAGATTCAGTTTAGTGGTTTTCTTCCTTTTAGTATCAGGCCTCAGATTCTAAGTAACAATAATTCGAAAAACATTTTAACAATTTAGTCTTCTTTTGAGCTCACATTTCCTCAAGAATAAATAACCTTTCCAACTGAAATAGTAATGGCTGACATTAAATAGAAAGACACATTTAGGTCAGTGAATATGTCAAAACCTTGCTATGTATTAAGTGCTTGCTTGCTTGCTTTTACCAAATCAATTTTTTTGCATACACATAGGAATCTACAAATTTTAACCATTTATATTATATTAGATCTATTTAGGATTCAAAAGAAAATCAATGGAAAACAGTAAGTAAAAAAAAAAATAAAGGATTAAGAATTTGTTTAGAAATATCCAGACAATTCAATTTAACCAAAATTGTAGGTAATATCTTTGAACTGATTTCTTTAAAAGCTGAACTCATTCTAAATACGCATGAATTAATGAAAAGAAGGAACCACGGAAGGAAGGCTTCCTTTTTAGAATGAAAAATCTTCAAATTATTTTCAAAAGTTGTTACTAACAAAGTTGAAATAAAAAAAATCAATAAGTATTCATGAAAACTCTGAAATATACATTGTCTAGTTGATGAACATCTACAAAAAAATAACATTTTTTGAATGTAAATGTTGAGATAACAGATGATAAAAAAAAAACTATTTCTGATATTAGATTTTATTTTTCCTTTTTTTAAACATTGTTTATTTTTGTAGTTGTAAAACTTATTCTAAAACATTTTCCTTCTATTTAAAGTGATATTTATAACATTTAGCTATTCTTTGGCTAATGTTCAACCTTTGCGGCCCATATAATGTTGTTGATAGGATCAATCCGTAGATGATGTATCCTTGATCAAATTTACAGTTAGAGTGCTTGATATCGAGCGTGAATAGTAATAAGTAAAAAGAGTGTGTTTAGTAAAAGTTAAAAGGGTAAAATTCAAAGCAGGAAAGTGGCGTCCGCTGGTAACTATCAGTTTCACGCTTGTGCGATCGTCAGACCAAACGATCGCACAAGCGTGAAACAGATAGTTAACAGTGGTCACTGTTTTTCCTGATTTGCATTTTACCCTTTTACCTTTTACTTTATATATATATATATATATATATTAGAATATTTCCTTCTTCAGGGTACATTTATCATTATTACTATTTTATGTCCATAGGTAATAAATAATAATAATAAATGTGCCCTGAAGAAGGAAACATCCAAATGTGTTGGCACTGATATATCTTTATATATATTCTTGTTTTTTCTAATTAATTTTTCTATTATATATATATATATATATATATATATATATATATATATATATATAGCTTTGTTAGCTTTGTCATCTAATATTTTCAGAAATCAGAGTAACATGAAAATCTGAAAAAAAAATCAATCAACGAATAAGTTTTTCAAAAAATGTTGAAACATTTCAATTTGCTATCTGACAAACTCTATTATTAAAAGTTGAATATGACAATCTAATCACACTATATTGATTGACACTAGTGATTATTCTTAGCCTGTGCTCTATCCAGCATGAGTGTGTTATTTTATTATCTTAAGTGTTTGGTAAAATACTGACACAACATAGATACATCTATCAAAATTTTGTCAAGTGTGACTGACTGACATATTTTTAATACAATTTAGGATGAGCTGTTGACAAAATTTACAGTTCAATCATTCTTTCTTTATTTTGTTTTTTCTCCTCTCTACTCAACTAGAGAAAATGTGGTTAATTGTAGACAGGAAAAATTTGGTTGTTTTCAAATTATAGAATTGAAAAAAGAAAAGGAAAAAAATCAACTTTATTAATCATAATTTAGAACATTTAGGAGAATAAAAAGAAATCTGAAAGTTACAAAAATCTATACAATGCTGAAAATCATTTTTACAAAAGTAGTTGATAGAAAAATGCAAAATATATTTTTAGAATTTATGATGCTATAAAGTATGATGACATAGTACATAAGTGAAAGAGACAGATAGAAAGGAAAAGAAGTAGAGAAAGATTGAGACTGTATTAGATTTAATTTATATTATGAATCATCAGCTGGAAAGAAAATTCTCAAGTTCTAATAAATTATATTGTTAGTAACACCTGGACAAATAGGAAGAGGAGAGTGCAATGTATTTTAAATGTTAATGGAAATAAAATTGTCTATCTATGTTTGCCAACTTTAACATTCAGAGCATAAACAACCACCAACCTGTTGACAAACCTGAATGTATGCCACAGTTAAAAAAAGAAAGAAATTGCTAAGATAAAGAAATTACACACACCTCAAAGTTCTAAAGTTTTTCACAAGGGAAAATACTAGTTATTCAAATTTAGTAGCTTTGTTTAAGCTTGTTTTAGTTTTAGTTTTTGACTTTTTCTTGAATGTGCAACAAGAGAAATAAATGAATTTGTTATCTTTCAATTCGAATAGAATTTGTAATGGTTTAGAATTACTGATTTACAACAAATACCTACACACAAGTTGTGGTTCCTGCCTTTCGAAATTCTATTCTTTGACAATAGAATTGATTTTGCATAGGTATAATATTTTAGCTAATGTTCATGCTTATAAAGATAAAATATAAAAAGAAAAAAAAAAGAAAAATCTTTGGTTGGTATAAATGGACATTTTTTTGTCAAAGTAAAAATAGGTAAGACAAATGAACAAAATCAGAATTAGTCTTAATTTTTGGTTTGGGAATAACTAGGTTAGCAAGATGAACAAGTGAGAATTAGCCCTCTATGTTGATTCAGAAAGAATTGGGTGAAGAGAGCAACGATGAGTGAGGGTGAGCAACAGTCACCACCAGGACATCTGGTACAAATCAATAAAGAAGAAAATGTATGAGGGAAGGGGACAGAGGATTGAGAATGGGAGTGATGATTTAAATGATAACCAGCTGCTTACATACATAGTTATACCCTTTCCTTATAGGTTTGTTAAAAAATTAAAACCTAAAACAACATACAAATCTGTTGCAATATTTTGGCAAATGATAAGTATTTACCTGAAACTACATTTATAGCCTTATGTACAAGCAATTAACCAATCAAATACCAAGATTGACATTTTATTCTATTACACACAGTGCTAAATTTGTATGATTTTTCAAAACTTGAAGCACTAACATTGAAAAATAATCTACTCTAAAGAAAGAAAATCTGGCTTCAAACAATTTGGATGCAAAATATTATTTCTAAAAAAAAAAACATCTTGCCATTACTTTACACTTGGCATAAAATATCAGTAGATAAATTTGGCAAAATAGCAAACTTTGTCAAATATTGCCAGAAGAATAAAAATAAAACCAAGTAAAATCATAGATAATACATTGATGGAAAAATGACAGAATATGAAAATAAATTAACAAATAAAAAACCAATTACAATTCTCTGGTTAATATTCCAATAATCACTGCTTTCCATAGTTGTTGTCTACGAAACCACATTTTTTACCAAATAGTGATCAAAATCCTCCATGTCTGAGAAATCAGGTTTGTTTTTATTTTCAGCTAGGTATATTACTATTGCTCTTATTGATTCTTCAATTTTTATAGAAGCATTAATATTATTTCTACTACATATAGCAATTTCATCATTATTACAATTATTATTACTGTAATTCATATCAATGGTTGACTGCAGTGAGAATGAATTTATTTTATTTTCTTTAAAATGACCAATCTTTCTTCCTTGTTATCCAACTCACAAGCAAAAAGGAGACTATTATTAAGATTCTTTGTTGACAAAATTAAAATAAATTAAAACTTGGAAAGCAAGAATAAAAAACACAAAATAAAGCAGATAAAATTGACTTTAAAAACCCAGGGAAAGTGAATCAGAAATGATAAAATTATTCAAAGAAATAATAGACAGCTTTAGAAATCTGACTACTACCAAAACAGATTTTTTTTTAGAACAGACACTAAGATATCACAAAATTTTTCACAATCAAATTTCAACTCAACTAAACAAATCTTTCTTAATTTGAAATGAACCAGGAAAGAATCCAGAGTATTTTAGAATTCTTTTTATTTGATGATAAAGGTTTTACAAATTGAAGTTCAGCAAATTCTGAATATTAAAAAACTGTAACTGATTATTGGATATTGTTTTAATCCAGTAATCCATGGAAATTAAGAAAAAAAATCACGCAACTAAGTATGGCTTTCTTACGAGAAGCCAAACTAAGTGCACTGATCCATTCTAATGAACAAGGGATATAGTCAAATCTAAAATAATAAATAAATTAGTAATAATCCAAACAGTATTAGTATTTTTTATGCAAATATTATATGGGGAGGTTGGGGTTCAAACGTAGGAACGCATCCATTGCGAGGTTGAATGCAGTTTTGAAAGGATCAAATAACGATCTATTAAGAGGCTGCAGATCATGTGAAGTGTGGGGTGGAATAGTTAATTGCATGCTCCTTGGCCAAATCAATAGCCTCCAAACTGCAATGAGAGCCATGATTGTCCAGAATCATCAGAACATTTTTTTATTTTCATTTGGTACATTCTTTTATTGATGAACATTTCCTCCAATGCCTTAATTTCAAGTCCTATTTATAATGAAACTATATTCCAGCAATAAAAAATTCAGAACTTTAAAATCTTTTCATTGGAAATGTTTTATTTTTTATGTGAATGAAAAAAACAAGTCGCAAATCATGGTTTTGTAAAGGAAACATGTTTATCACATTTGCACATGTAAATAATGGGAAATTCAATGTTAACAGAAAATGTGTTGATCAGACAGACACCTAGTTTAAGAAAGGGGGTTATATTCAAAACAAGAGAACTTTGAAAGAGTTATTTTGATTTCTTAAAGTTGGCCCCAATCTCTATAAGGGAAGGAATAGCAAATTGTGCTTGCCTGAAAATGCCTATGCAAATAAACCACAATTTGGGTATTTATTTAGGGAGATGAAATTAAACAGCTGATTATTAAAACTGGTTCTAATTCTGCTTGTTTGATGAAATTAAATTTGTAACAGTTTTTTGTCTGCAAATCAACCTTTCCATTCCTTTCCTTTTAAAGATTTAATGTTAAAGGTAACATAAGTATAGAAATGTAAAAAAAAAAAAAAAAAGCTATTTTGCACTATACTTCTTTGCAGAACTCTTCTGGTTGTCGAATATTGTGTGGATTCTTCTTGTCAATATTGATCTTCAATATTTTCCACAAATTTTCAATTGTGTTAAGGTCCGGAGACTGACTGGTACAAAAAAGAACATCAACTTTGTTATTTCAAAGCCATTCTTTAGTTAGTTTGTCAGTAATTTAGAAATGAAATTGCTATTATGTTTTAACAAATCGGCAGATTTCCGCAGGTTTTTCTTCAAAATATCCCTTTACATATGCCCATTTAGTCTCTCATTGATGATTTCTAATTCCCCAATACCGTTTAATGAAAAATACCACCAGACCATAATCGAACCATCGCTGAATTCCACAGTAAAGAAAGCTATCTTTTTGTTGTAGTCAGTGCCATTTTCCCAACATACCTGTTTTGCTGTGTTTCTTCCAAAGATTTTGATTTTCATTTCGTCTGACCAGATTACATTGTTCCAAAATTTTTATAGATTCTCTCCACATGTTTAAACATAATTCAAATGTCATCTGACATGTTGACGTTTCAACAATGGAACTTTTTTTGGAGATCTTGAAACAAAACCAGTATGATTGAGTGCTCTACTGAATTTATCCTCAAATAATTCCAAGGATATCTGAGGTCAGTTTGAATATCACGACAAGTAACAAAAGACTTTCTTCAAATCTTTCTGCTAACCCACCTTCATATATTTTCATTTAATTTCCTTTATTGACCACATTTTGGAAGATGTACAATGATTTCACCAGGATTTTATACTTACTAATAATGTTTCCAATTGAACTATGTGGTATATTAGGTTCCCTTGATAATTTTTCGATATCCCTTTCCTTAATTGTGCTTGTCAACAATATTGACAACACTTTAGTTTTAGGCAATCATTGACAACACTTTAGTTTTAGTTATTATTATAAATAAACTGGTTGACTTTGAAGTAGGTAAACACAAACCGGACAAATTTTATCAAATGTTATTCTAATATAAAGCTCTCTGATTGATCAATGATAACTTGTTTGCATTAATGTAGCACACAAAGTAAAAGTCATCAAAAATTATTTCAGAAAAGTGATTTTTTTTCAAAATGTATCAAATACTTTGTGAATTGGTGAATTTATATTTTTCTTAAATATAAACTTTCAAAATTTTGATTTTATAATTACTACCCCAAATTTTGGTTGTAATAGTAATTGGAATATACTAACCAAATTTTGGGAAAAATTTTGACTCCTAATTAGAGTTATGAAGGAAAATGTAATGTATACAACACATTGCTTAATGTATATAAATAAAACATATTAATTACAAATTAACATCAATAAATAATTTAAAA
>JAUZSX010326754.1:0-11299 GCA_034780655.1 Idiosepius hallami | reverse complement strand
ATAAAACATACACACACACACACACACACAAACACACAACGACATCTTGACTTTTATATATAAGATATATATATATACTCAAATATTAATATTAAAAAAAAAATTTAAAAAGTTTTTTTTTAATGAAACCAGTCTGAATAATGTTATTCTGACTATAAAGAAAACCGAAGAATTATATTAAGTCACTAGATCCTATAACTAAGTTTCTTGTTAGAGAACAAGAAAGTAGAATTTAAAAAAAGATCTATTTAATGAAAAATATATGGAATATATATATATATATATATATATATATATATATATGTGTGTGTATGAGAGAGAGAGATTTCTATATAAGAACAAATTATGTATCTATTTTTATCTTTAACAAATGCATTGATTAGTTATACTTAAAATAGGTAATGACTGTTGTTGTCCATTATAGTACAAGAGGAGAGTAAGAAGAAGAGTAGACATGCAGCAAAAGTGATTAGCAAGACAAGAGAGAGAAAAAAAAAGAATGAAATTATGTTTCTTATGGAAATGAAGTTTATATTAGTAGAAGCAAGTGGATCACATTAACTGTTGGTTATTCTAAAGCTACCAAAATAATAAAAGAATTTAAAGCAAGTACAAAAATTGAATTACCTCTCATTGATAATGTATTTGTTTCCTTCTCAATATTGTAATCAACTGTAAACCCCTGGCGTTCATTCGACAACAATATTACAAAACACAGAATCTAAAAACTCTACTTGATAATACTAGCACTGATCTTATATTGACCCCATATTTAAAATATATCTGTTGCCCCTGCTTAAGTGGATTTCCCTTTTTTTCCAGTATTGCATTTTTGTACATTCTGAGTAGGGTTAGAAATAATATTACTTTGATCTCCCATCCTTAACATAGTGGGTAAAATTTATTTTAAAATTATCTATTCAAATATTGAAGTGAATAAACCATACTTGCCAGTAAGGACGTTTTTAACAGTTTTTTATCTATAAGTACTTCTTGGCTTCAAAAGTAAAGGGGATCCTTTTTTTATGAATACTGTTATAATTAAGAAATTGTTTGAGGACTCTATTGACCCCTAATCAATTATTGACCACCTTGATAGAAGGCCAATCGAACCCAAGGAGTCTATATCAACCACTTTGCCAACCTATGGCTTAGACAATACTTTTTCTGAAATATATGAATGATGAATTCTTTAAATGAATTCTATAAAATATCTATAATGGAATTTTATTTCTGTTAGTCCATAAAACTAAACCCTTCACACACACACACAATTTATTTATAAAAAAATTATAATACAATTTAATAAACACAACTGCTGATACATTGATACAGGCATTCATTCAAAGCCGTGGTTCTCGACATTTTTGGACCCCTATATAAATATTGGTAATAAAACAATATTCCATTTATCACTAATATAAAATTGTTTTTTTTAATAGTTTGTAAAAGTTATCATACCTCATCTCAAGGATTCCAAAAAATAAAAAAAATTGAGGTTTTATTAAACAAAGAAATAGTTTATTGTATAGCTTTAATTAATTTAATTATCTTGGATTTATTTTATGAAATCTACATTTTGTTCCACTTAGCAAGTAATAATATAGATATATAATTTTAAACTTAAATCGTTTTTAAAAAGTGCAACGAAATGTACAAAATAAATCCAAGATAGTTTTTAGACTCAATTTAAATCAAATCTTTATCTTTGTAAAGTTTAAGTGCACTGTAAAAATTGATAATTTTCAAATTAAATCTTGTACCTTAATTTTTAAAGCTTATAGTAGAAACATTTTGTTTAACAATTTTCATGCGATGCTTTTCTAGCTTGTATCTTATCTTTTAAGATTATATTTTACCGAATTGTTTTATCTATATTTCTGATAACTTATATATATTTTGACATGCCTGTAAAATTACAAGTTGAAATTATTTTTTTGTTTTGTTGCAAATATCAAAATTATGAATGCCGGAATGTTGTACAATCATCAATCACTCAATTAAGTATTGGAAGCATTTAAAAAATTATTTGATTCTAACCAAGCTAACAGTTACTTTTACCAGTTCTGAAAACTTGTAGATTAAGGCATAATTTTTGTTGTTTTTATTAATGAACTTTTGGAATAACTTATCTTTGGGAGAACTATAAATTTTAGTAGAATATTCAAAATAACTATAGATTTTTATAACAAGTAGAGAAATCTTACATTGGAATTAAATTTAAAGTGTTGTTACGTCTTACCTTGAATCAAAGACAAGTACTGATAAAAGATAGACAATTATTTAATCAACCTAATTATTATCTAATTAATTCTTGAACTATATTCACAGTTCTATTCTGTTTACAAAGGCTTGATTGGATTTGATTTGATAAATGAATACTAAAAATTACAACTTTAAGTTAAACACTGGGGAAAATATATGATTAAATCAATTCTACAGGGTGTCCAAAAAGTTACTGTGTACTCTGGGTATAAAGACACTTAAATAAACTAATAAACAGTAAATTTTGATATAAAACATTTAGACAAAAAAAGTTAAAAAAAATGTTTTATCCATTTACAGACATTTAAATAAACTACTAAACAGTAAATTTTAATATAAAACATTTCGACAATAAAGTTAAAAAATGTTTTATTCATTTACAGTTCTCAGCTTATCTTAAAAGAAATGCTGGAAATGCCCTCCATTGGCATTAAGACATTATTTTCTATAGCATGACAATTTTTTTGGACACCCTATAATCAAAGATTTTATTTAAATTAAATTATTAAGGGGAGCATTAGTTTGTTTTATGGCATTGGTTTGTTTTAGGGTGTAAGCATACTACTGGAGGCTAATTCAGTTGATCCTGATTTAGGAAGAATCGTTTGGGAAGAATTCACATTTCTTATTGATGTTGCTCTGAGGAGATGGAACCATATTGAGCACTTGTAATATGGTTAAATAAAACTTGACTGTTAGTAAAATACTTGTATTATAACTTTCATTTTTTGCTATTTTTCCTTCATAAAATATTCAATCATAAAATTGGGTCATTCTTTTTTAATCCTCCTGTTTTTGGATAAAATTTCAAAGACAAATCTTTGTAAGTTCATAAGTTTATTTCCTCGATTTTCTGAACATTTCTGTTAATATATCAATAGATTCAGGAAACTTAACTCTTCTCTATCCTCAAGGATTGAAGAACTCTTAAATAGCAAAATCTATTTTCTAATTATATCCATCTGTCTATCTACCTCTTTCTACTTATCCTTTGAAGTGAACTGTTGTGTTTAATAAACATTCTGTAACTATAGTGACAGTTTCTCTTGATTCTTCTCAGTACTACCAACAAAGGGTTAACAATTTCAGATCTGCTATTACATCATATTTAGTCTTTCCTGATTATTTTCTCACTTGCTTAAGTAAAAAGACTTTTTATTCATGAATTCATCAATGAAAAAACATGCAAAATATTGAAATAAAATGAATTTTAAATCTACTGCCTTCACTGTGGGACACTATACATACAAACAAAAAATAATGATGAATTTTTATTATTATTTTATTTTTATTGTAATTATTATTATTCAGCTTGTGAATATTTTTAATAATCTCTGATAATAATGACTGATGAGTATTTGTTTAATTTTAAACAAATACTTATCTGTCATTACTCATTATTATAAGAGATTATTCAAAAGTTACAAGCTTGTCAATTCATGAATTTTGTATTCAATAATTTTGAATAGATTATATTTCTTAAAAAGACAATCTAAGTGTCTAAGGTTCAATTCCTCAGGCAGGCTACACATTTTTACTTTTAACCTGATATGATGTGGTATTTTGACTTTTAATCACCTGACGTTTTATCACCCAGCTATTAATCATGGAAATATAACCATTAGACTTTTAATCATGTGTTTTTTTTTATCCTGTGAACACTGAGTCACAATAATTAAAAAATAAAAATAAAAATGTTAGTTTTTAATTTTTACTAGAATTGTTGCCTGGCTTTGCCAGAGCGCTTCGAGACTTGCCACTACGGAAGCCTATTTTATTGGAAAGCAGTTAATACTTTTTTTTAAATACTACATTCATTTCTAAAGCTACTTTTTTTTACTATCTTCATTTCTAATAATTTCTCTATGCTAATTAAAGTAGCACTTTATTTAGAAAGGCAGTACCATACATATTCAAATTTTAGTGGTCTGAATCATTTTTTAAAATGACTATTATAGTTTCTTTTTCTGAATAGGTATATGCATAAACAGAATTAAAAAAAATAACTATTGTGGTTTTTATTTTCTAAAAAGCTACAGGATATAGGGTCTCATACAAATATAACCATCTGGTTTCTATAAGTATATAGATTTATGTTAAATGTTGTCCTGTATTAATTGGTTCAATTTTTTTTAGTTTAGATAGTTTATATTCGTAAAAAAAATTAAAATGACAGGTTTATTAGATTTAAGAAATTGCCTTATTTTGTCTTTTATGTTGTCTCATAACTGAAAATTGAGAAAAAAAATGTCTTAAAAAAAGAAAAAAAAAAAACCTGTTGCAAATACTTTGTTGAAATTTTCATTTTTCAAATTTTCCTAATTTGAAAAATTTCAGAGCTCATTTTTTAATCCCATAAGATTTTTGTCCTTATTATTCATTTTCTTTATTTTTATAATAATCATTCAACCTAATAGAATATGAAGAAATCAGTTATTATAAAGTAAATCTTTTTTTTATTTTCTTTAGTGAAAAAAATATTTAAAAAGTGAATAATGACATCATGGTATTAGGCGTTGTTTGTTTGTTTGTTTGTTCATTCATTTTTTTTTTCATAAGCAAGTTCACAGCTTTTTGCTTTGTTGTTCGATGTTTTAATACAAGGCGAGTGTTAGTGAATCATAAAATTATTCTTTAGTTGATACTTTTTTTTTGTATAAACACATCCTATCAATGAATTTTATTATTTGTAGTCTGTCTCATTCATTGACATTCATGGAGAAAGTGCTGAATGAAAATTGAGAAAAAAGAAAAAAAAAAAGAGATGAGGATAATAATAATAATCGGTTTACTTTAAACAAAATGGAATCCATAAGTTTTGTTTGGGTTGGGAGTGAGAACTTCAACAGCAGTTAATGATATTTGTTTTTGTTGGTTGGTTGGTTATTTTTGTTTTTTAATTCTTTAAAACTTTTATTTAAAAACATTTCTTCAATGGGTTCATAAGATATTTATAGTGAAATAAAAGTTATATTCAATTTGATTAATCCTGCAATATGAAATGGTTCCGAGTAAATTAAAATGAGGTTAGTCAGTTTAAAAAGAAATGATTCAAACTATTCAGGGAGGAAAGGGGTGGAAGAAGGGTGTGGGGTTGAGTTTGTAGCGTAAACAAAGTCTCAATCTCATCAATTGCAAGAAGTCATTTGACTTGAAAAAAAAAAGTGTGTGTGTGTGGTGGTGGTTCTCATGGTAGCTGGTTCATTGGGTTCTCGTTTGTAGTTTAATACTTCATTGAAAATCCTTCATTCCCACATAAAAACTATTGCTTAAACAGTATGAATATTGTCTTTTGGAATCTTTGAGATGAGGCTTAATAATTTGTACATATGTTCTTGGACTGTTGTCCTCATCTTTATGGTTATTTTTGCCATCCCTCAGTTGTGGTTTAATAATTTGTACATCTATTTTTTTGGGCTGTTGTCCTTACTCTTATGGTTACTTTCACCATCCTTGAGCTTTTTAAAAAAGAGTATTTTAAAAAAATATATTTCTGAGAAATAAAAGCATTCTTTTTAAAACAATAAAAAAAGAAAAAAAAGAATATACTTTTAGCAAAAAGCATATTCTTTAAAAAATAAAAAATAAAAATTCCTGCGAAAAAAAGCATATTCCCCGCAAAAAAAAAGCATAATCTTAAGCATATGCTTGAAGAATATTTCTAGCATATCATAAGAATATAAAGCTTAATTCAAAAAGAATATAGTTGCAGCACTAGTTATAAGTGAATTGAAACTGGTTTCAAAATTGTTTTCCAGATTTTTATTGGCTTGAGAAAAAAAAGTTGGCAATGCACTGGAATCAGTTTATTTGGCAACTTTAATCAAAATTAAGTTTAAAACAAAATGTTGCAGACAACCAATATTCATTTTATTATTTAGAGAAATTATATCTTTTCTATTTTTAGTTTCTTACTAAAATACCTGTATTGATTTGTTTTTGTATTTTTTTTTTATTTGCATACGAGCCTTCACAATCTGATTATTAACTTTATTGTTCATTTTTTGTCCTCATCTTGGTAGCTTTTGTTGTTTTCTCACTTCACTACATTTCGGCCAACTTTACATCTGGCCGTCTTTAGATGTTTAACCGTGAATTTGGATAGCAATGCTGAGTATTATAACCTTATCCACAGTAATCACTTCCTGCAATAGTTGTTGTCTATCCTACTATGTTTTTGACCAAGTAAACCTCTGTCTGGCTTGTGTAGGAATTGAAAATGTTATCTTCTGACTATGCTCACCTGTAGTGAGATAATAACAAAAACTACCAAGATTAGGACAAGAGTTTACAAATGATGCTCTTATTTGTTTTTATGTTTTAATCTTTATATAATTATTTCCTAGTTTTAGTGGAGGATATACCTTATGATTTTGGCATGATTGTGGATCAGCTGTATCACTTTTGGGTGTTTAAAAATTGGAATTGAAAGAACAAAAGCGGAAGTGAGCGAAAAAGGAGTAAAAATAATTAACCAACGTAATGTTTTTGTTTTATCAACAAAAACCAAAAGAATTTATTTTTTAAATGATTTTTATTAAAAAAAACAAAAGAATATACCTTTTTTAAACAAGAAAAGAAAAACGATGATTTTGTATATTTTGAATGCATGTTGTATTATGTTTTGTTTTGTGAGACTGAGATTTCTGGTATTATTTTGGATATTTATTTAGTGTTCTATTATTGTTTGAATATTAGATTATATCTATTAACAGAAAACAGATCAAACTTTATAACTGTATTTTGCTCATTGGATTCACAACTTAACAATTTTTAGTTCTTTTACACCTATTTTCAAAATATTTATTTAATCTTGTTTTACTTCTTTCATCTTAATAACTCTTTCTAGACTTGTGTATAAGCCCATTGAAAATAACAAGTTTAAAAAATAATATTATAAATTTTTACCTATAAATGTTTATTCTTTTTTTTTTGTCACATATAATTTAATTTGAATTAAATTTTATTCATTAATTAACAAAATGAACTGATTTAATCTAGTATTAAGCCCATTAAATAACTGGTTTTAAAAATTATGTAATAAGCCTCACCTTTGACAGTTGTATTATTTTTCACATATGATTCATTTTAAGATAAATTTCATACATTACCAAAATGAATTAATTTAATCTAGTGTATATGCATCTTAAAAATAACTGGTTTAAAAAAATTAATTTAATCTCCAAATATTGCATGTTTTTTTCCATATTATTAATTTCAAACTAAATTTTATATATCAATTAACAAATGAACTAATTTAATCTAGTCTATCATGCTATGGGCTGGAAAAAAAGTTAGGTAAAAAAAAAATAAAATTATTTATTTGAAAAAAATATCACCCTAAAAGTTATGGAATCTATTTTAATTGAATAGTTATTTTTGAATTGTTCTTTTTATTAATTTTTAAGTGGCTAATCATGGAAGACGCTTTAATACTTCAAACAAGTTAATTTGGATTTTTAGAAAATGGCATTTCTATCTCTTTCAGAAAAAGAGATTATTTTTAATTTGTATCTTTTCAAATGAATGAAAATGAAGTTGCAATTGGCTATGTGTTTGAGTTAGCTATTGCATTGCTTAATGATATCTTCTGGATTTTAGCAATAATTGAAAAGAAATAGGATTCCAACAAGGGGATTGTCATTTGAAATAATGTAAAGGATTTAAAAAATCCTTTGAGATTACTATTTGACATTGATTGTAGAAAGCATAGAAGGAAATTGTTCACAACTTTCAGCTGCATTTCTGTTTAATTTAGTCAAAATTGAGAAAAAGAATGACTTTTAAAAAGGAAAAGAATACTAAAAATGTCAGAAATTATCTCAAATTTAAGATATAGATAAATTTTAGTGCTTCACCCTGGGAAGAAATCAGCTTTTTTAGGTTCCCTTCTCATGTAAACTCACTCCGAAGTCGGAAAAAAAGTAAAATTGAACACATTCAGAGAATATTATTTCTTCCACTGATCTGGAGACCAGGATTTGTGGTCCCAGCACCACACCATTTGCTTTTGAATCTTTCAAGAAGAAAGTGGAGTATTCTTGACAGCTTTTCCATGGTATCCAGCTTTATGGAACTCACAGTGAATGGTTTTGGTAGAACCTGGATTGTTTAGATGCTGATTTAACTCTGCAAACATTTTACCCGCCATAGTTCGTTGGTTTTTTCCAAAAAATATATATGAACTGATTATAGAATGAAATACCAAAGATGTTAGTATAACAGAAAAGCTGTTTTTAGTAAATTAAAAAAAAAAAAGGCCACACAAATAAATGTTTTCCAAATGTTTATTCTTTTTCTACTCCAATTTCGATTTCCTGACATTTGGAATCATCTTATAAATAAAAGTTTATAATCTAGTAAATTTACCTACATCTACTTTTAGACTAATAACCATTAAAAAGCGTAGGAATGCCCTCATTTCCTCCAGTTATAGATTAATTAATTCCACTGTTGTTTGAAATTATTCTTTTATAGAAAAAAAAATTGTTCAGAAAAATATTTGTCATTAAAGATTTTGGTGGGCAGCAATGAAAATCACTAGAAGAAATAAATGTGCTAACAGTAATATAATTGAATTAAAGGAAAGTTATGTTTCTTGTTGCTATTATATACAATTAAATTACTTTCAATCAAATGGAATTAGTTTGCTTAGGATGATTTGTTTTTTTGTTTTTTTCTATAATGAATCAAATTTTAAATTTAATTCATCCTACTTTGTGTAATGAAGGATTTATCTTTTTCCTTTCTTCATTGTTCCCAACATTCTTTTTCCTTATTTTCTCTTCCTGTCTGTATATTCTTTTATTAGATCTTTACTTGTTGCCCCTCCGGGAACTGTTGCTTAATTTGGCAAGCAATTATCTAAATCCTTCTAGGATAATTATGTTTATAAAGAGTCCTTGTTTGCCTTCTTTGCCATTCTGTGTTTTTGTTATACGCCTACAATAAATTGTAAATAGAAATGCTAATCTTTGAATATACAACACGATATAAAATTGTTTTTATTATGTTTCAAATATATAATTAATTATCTTTTTGAATTTGAACTTGAAATTGAATAAAAATATTTATCTTTGGGGTACAAAGGAGTACATAGCTTGCAAACTTTTTTCCTACTATTTTTATTTAACTTGTTATTTTTCTAATGGGAATCATGCATGCATGTGTGTGTGTGTGTGTGTATATATATATATATATATAATGGACTCTCCTCCAATTTCGGCATATGAGGCTCATCAAACCATGTATGGCCATCAAACTACCACACAGGAATTTTTTTTATAGTGGTGAAGGCTTGTGTAGCACCATCCACACTTCTTATAACTGCTGACAACACACAGTCGGTGAAAGTGTTTGCCGCAAAGTACATCAACAATATATATATATATATATATATATATATACATATATAATATAGTTTGAATGTGTGAACTAAATCCCAAGTCCACTTAGGACAATGGATAGTCAATCGTTCTTTGAATCCAAATAAGAGTTTAAATCCCAATCTTTCTGTTTGCAACCTTATTTAGACTAATACCCATGGAAAAGGTATAAATCACTACATTCCCTCCAGCTAAGGATTAAATAGTGCAAATTGGGTTATTCAAAAAACTGTGTGTACAAAATAATGTTTATCATAAATGATTGTTCTTTGCATGAAATGACCTAAAAAGCTTGATATGCCATAAAACAAAATAAACAAACTAACTAGCTAAATCCCGGGGTTAGGGGTCGACAATAATAGTTTTTTTTTTAATTTTGTTACTTTACTTTGAAAACACTATTGGATCATTTGGCTGTCCCAAAAGTTTGAGGCAGTGTGTCAAGAATTCTTTGATTCTAAACTGGCTGAATGGTACATTCACCAGATTTGAAAAGCTTGCAAATCGATGGCAGAAAAGTCTTGGAAAATATGTGTCTTTCTTTTGAGGGATAAATTTTTGTTGTTTTTGTTATTACTTGGCAAATAAAATTTAAAAGTGTTAACAAACTTAGGAAATAGACCAGCCAGCAGCAGCAGCAGGGAGAGAAAGAGAGACAGACAGAGAATGAGAGAGAAAAAGAGCTCCTTTCCATTTATATTTGCATGTCTGTTCAGAACCTTGACCTGGTCTCTTGTAGAAACGCACTCTCCTGTTCCTATCATCTCCGACCTCCTCTCTTCCTCTTATTATAGTAGACAAGGCCATTTATGATACCACATTACGAGCTAATTTCTTGCTTTTTCTTCTTAGTATTATTTTTACTTAAAATTTATCCTTATCTTTTTCTTTACTGCTTGTTATTTTTGAATTTTGAAGCTATTACGAATACTGATACGATTAGATAGTGAATGCATTATCTTCATCACTATGATACAAGCTACTGTTGTAGCTAATACTGTATAATAATAATGATATATATATATATATATATATATATATATATAATTAAGAGTAGACATGGAGTCAACACCCTTTGGTGACTGTCAGTTTCTTGCCTGCCCAGTCATCAGCATTTGGTCTGACGCTTAACTATACTTCATACGGCAAGACTTCCATTATATATATATATATATGTATATATATATATATATGTATAATGGAAGTATTGCCTGGCTTTGCTCAGGTTTCAAGGACTTGTCACTAAAGTAATCAAGCCTATTGTATAGGAAGCAGTTTGTGCTTTTTTTACACTAAATTAATTCCTTATGCTTTCTTACATTAAATTAATTTCTAATGCTTTTTTATACTAAGTTCTTTTGTAAAGCTTTTCTTTAAGGTAGATAAAGTAGCCTTTTATCTAGAATGACAATACTGTATATATAGTGTACATGGTCACTTTATAAATGTGTGTGTGTACAATCTGTTAAGTTTGCCTATAGTTAAATTGCTCAGTGTGTAATAGGTAAGCACAGACAGTAAACGGCAGACTATAAACTTTTTGTCACCAAAGGCTGCTGATTTAGTGTATACTCTTATATAATGTGTCTCTCTATCTCTCTCTCTCTCTCTCTCTCTCTCTCTCTCTCTCTCTCTCTCTCTCTCTCTAT
>JAUZSX010326744.1:0-11299 GCA_034780655.1 Idiosepius hallami | reverse complement strand
TATAGATAGTTAGATAGATATAGATATAGATATATATGTATTTTCAAAATATACAATATGTATAATATATTTTATTTACCTGGTGAGTATCAACCCAAATTTGGCACAAGTCCATTTTTACGTGCTCTTACCCGGGTTTTTTACATTCGGTGTTACCCTTCACCTCGATGAGCTGCTTTCCCAAGTTAACAAGCCTCATCTGCCCGAAACAGATAAAGGTGAATGTAATGGTTTTGGCGGGGATTTGAACTCGCGGAATACGATTTTAGAGCCAAAACTTTTACCGATGCTCCACCAATCAAGTATGAATATTGAGATGCAACAAAATTTACTGAATTTATTAAGACATATGAGTGTGCAATGTTAATGTGTATATATATGTATGTATACCTGTGCATTTATTCATATATCTAAATGTAACTTTAGTATTATGTGTACTTTCTCGTGGTGAGGATCGATTAATAGATCTAATTAGAGACATTCATTTTTAGATACTTCATAATACAAATATAGATAAAATAGAATAAGATGAATATCTCCAAATACAAATATAACTGTTTTTTCAAAAATTGAAATAGAAATCAATTTCTAATCAATAGTAAAAGATCAGTAGAAAACATTAAAATCCACTTGTTTCTTTTCTATGGTTTGTATCCATTGGCAATCTAATATGAATAGATATTAATAGAAATATTCAGAAATAATTCACATAATATATTTAAGAGCATATTTTTAATCCCAAGATAAATTAAATCCTATTCAAACTCTCGTATTTTAGGGGAAGGGGGATTTTAGTTTAACAGTAAAGCAACATCCACAGTAGGTCATTCTATAACAAACATGGTTTGATTGTTGCTTTCATTTTACGGGATTTTAACCTGTTTAAACTCTTAAATCCTAAAAGGCCGATATCTCGACCCTGGTGACCTTAGACAAAAGAAGACACACAGATATTTTGGTCCTAATTTTGTCCTCAAATAAAACAGGCCTGAGTGACTAATTGGTAATTTTGTTAAAACGTTTTCCAAAAAGGTTAAAGGTAAAAACAATAAATTTTAAGAAACGTTCTTGTGTCCTCACAGTTTGTTTATCTTATAACACGATATGCATTATTTAACCCATATTTCAATGTGTTTACGAACTTTTGGGGCAAATAAGGATAATATATATGTAACAATTGTTCGGAAAAATTAATACGCTTCCATGTTTTTTTTTATTTAGAAATAACTCTTGTTGTTTTTCTTATTGGCGAGTAAAAATTCAATATGTTATGAATTTTTGGGATGAATTTTCATTTCAATACTTGGCCTTCTTTTCCATTAACCTCTTACGTCTTAGATCATAGTAAGTGCTCATTATTGGCATTTATTTTATCTTATTCATAAAGTTTCATTTTTATTATGTGTTTCTTTTGTTTACTTGAAATTAGAATTTGGTTTTTGTAATCAGTAATATATTTTTTTATTATTGATTACGGTTAACAAGGACTATTTTAGGAAGTAAGGAACAGATTAATTGCTTTTCACTTATTTTCTATAAAAATTTTTTTTCGAGAAACGAGAATTTTATATACAAGGTCTTTCATGGAACGAGTTAATCTCGTATGTAGTGGTTCTACAGATTTCAATTCTAAAATGTTTTTACGTTTAATTCTTCTCTAATATATTCAGTTCCATTTTTTGGTTACTTCTTAATGCATGAGAAATGTTTCTTGTAGTTACACACGACTCAAATAACATAAAGTAAAATCCATATAACTTTTCTTCAACTAACATAATCTCCATCGAAATAAAGTCTATATTTTCTTAGATATCAACATCGAAATGTTCTTATGATTTTTGCTCTGTTTCACTTATTTATGATAAATAAATAAAATTGGTATTTGCTATTTTTCGCTTCAGAACCCTTAAACATTCCATTGCTCAGTGGCGTTGGAAAAACTGTTATTATAACGTTCTATTACTATGTTAGATGGTTTTGGTTTACGTTTGTATCAAAGAAATGTTTTATATATAAAAAGAAAATACACATGAATCTAATGTGTTTGGAATTATAATTCACCCAATCCTTAATCGGATTTTCTATTTCTTTGAATATAGAGAAGAAAATTTTGCTGCCTTGTCTCTATTGAACTTTAGTGACCTCAATGTTAAGCGCATACAATATGAATATTCATTTAGGCGGAATATAAAATATTTTAGCCAATGTAAGCGACAAATTTAGCTACGTTTGTTTGTAGATTTCTTTAAAAATCTAAAATCTAAATCTTATTTCTTTCGTATAGTTATGTTATATGTAACAGGTGTAAAACTTAAAATCTTTTATTCTATTATTCTTTACAAGAGTAATTATTCCTGGAAATGCAGAGTTTTTAGAATAAGTATAGAATATTTTTATTGGTAGTTTATATAAAGATAGAAAGTAATTTTAAAGCGATTCTGTGTTCAGATATTAGATTTATCTTCTTAATTCATTTCTATATTTTGCATATTTAATTTGCAGTGTGATCAGAAAAGGTATGGAAAATTTTTAAAGGATATTTCTATTAAAAAAAAATAGATAGTAATTTAAATCCTTTGGGCGCAGCGAAAAATTACCAACAATTGCTTTATTTTGCTTTAGGAGGCCAAGGCCGATTTAGCAGCCCATCGGTATCCAAAGAGTAAAATTGTGTTTGTGTTCAGATATTATAATTGATTTTGGTTAATTGATTTATATATTCTGCAAATTTAAAACTAAGTAGCTTATTTTACAGCATATATTCATGTTCGGTTATTTAATGCGAAGAACAGTGCGTCTTTTATTCATCATTCTGTTTGAATGATACATTTTTAGTATATAATTAATACCTGGAAGGAGAAGAAGAATCATGTCTTTCCCAAGGGTATTAACCCAAATATTATATTTTATATCTACTTGGTGAGCACCAATCAAAGTTTGGCACAAGGCCATTTTACGTGCTCTTACCTGGGCTTTTTATATTCGGAGTTACCTTCTGAAGATGAGTTTCTCTACTGGGTTAACGAGCCCCATCTGCCCGAGGTAGCTAAAGGTGAATGTAATGGTTTTGACTGGGATTTGAATTTGCGTAATACGATTTCATAGCCGGTTCTTTACCATTGGTCTACCGTCCCTGCCCAAATATAAATGTAACGGAAAGACTGGTATTCGAACTCACTGATTAGGATTCTAAACTTCAAGTGCAAGTCAACAGTCCCTATCGCAATTGTGTAAAAATCTTCAACAGGTAATATGTGTTAGTTATATTAGAGAGGCGCAACATGTTTATAGTTTAATCTTTCAATAACGGTTTCTTCGGTTAAAGAAATGTTTTGATTTATATTAGTTACACGTCTGATGATCTCTGTGTGAGTATTTCTAGTTCATGTGTCAGTACCTGCTCATAGAAATTTTGAATGCGTAGCTTAAAAAACGTAGTCGAATATATAAAACAAAGAACGGTAGGTCACATAGGGGGAATGATAAAGAAAAAGTATTTTAAATTATAGATAATTGTTACTATCATTTTTGGTCTAGTGAATTTATACTAAAGGGTGTAGGAGATGAACAAATTACCGATCAGGAAGATAATCTGTCTCATTATTATTATTATTATTGTTGTTGTTGTTGTTATTGTTATTATTGTTGTTGTTGTTTTATTGTTGTTGTTGTTGCCCTTGTTGTTAACAACAACATCATTAACATTAACAACCAACTAGAACCGCCGCTGCTTAGGTATTTTTTGCAACTGTTGCTATTTGGATTTATAATATTTTAAAACTTGGACCACTTTATTTAAAATAAAAATGTCCCTACTAATAATAATGATGATATTATAGTTTTGTGTTCAATATTAATAAGAAATAGGGTTATGGCAATATGCTTTTTAAAAAGAATATTCTTGTCAATATCCTACTCATTACTTCACTATTTTTGTGATAATTTTACTATTATTTAATTATGTAGTTATTATTAATAACTAATTAAATCATTAGAAATTGTAAAATAAGAAAATAGTAAAATCTGTGATAAGAATATTTTTCAATAAAACCGTATTATTTGGCCTTGATAATAAAGCAATATAAAATAATATATTCCCGACCTCACTTGACTATTTTGGTGATAGTTTTACTCCTTTTAATTCTATAGTTGTTATTAATAACTAATCAAATCATTATAAATGGTAAAATCGCAAAATAGTAAAATCTTTGACAAGAATATTTTCAATAAAACCATATTATCTTAGCCTTAATAATAAACCAATTTAAAATAATATACTTCTGACCCCAATATTCAACTACATCATATACTTCAAAAATACAAATATTTGTACACAATATCTACATCGAGAATGTAATTAAATTTGTTAACATATTTTTTCAATTCTACCTGAGAAAGAATTATGCTTGGAAACCTACTAGTGAGTATTTTCCATACGCAAGGCTAATTTTCTATAAAATGTACGAAAATGATTTTGCTTCGTTTTTACCGCCCTAAAAAAAATCTTAGTTGATGCGCAATTCTTATTTTTTTTTAATGAAAACTGTCAGTGGACAAATATAGGAGCACGAAAATTTGTCAAGAAGACTAATTCAATTTTATTTCCTAAGGGAAAGATGTTATTTGATATTTCCATCGTAACTTGATAAGACCCTGGTAAGTATGTAATATTTGGGATTTGCCTTTCTAAAAAATTAATAATAATAATAATAATAATAATAATAATAATAATAATGATAATAATGACAATAATAATAATAACAATAATGATAATAATCGCCCATTTCTTGCAGCTGTGTTCCGTAATGTCTTCCTTGTTCCGGAAGACCTGACAACCACATCCGGTCAGAGAAGGATTCGTAAAAATTAAATTTTTTTTTTACTTTTCTTTCATTTCTTTTTTTCTTTTTTTTCTTTTTCTTCCTTTTTTCTTTTTTCTTTTTTGTTTTTTCTTTCTTTATTTCTATTTTTCCATTTTTTTCTTTTTTTTTAGTTTTTTTTTTTTTGGTTTTTTTGCTTCTTTTTTTCTTTCTTCTCTTTTTTTCTTTTTCTTTTTTTCTTCTTTTTTTCATCATTTTTCTTTCCTTTTTTCTTTATTTTTCTTTTTTCTTTTACTTCTATTTTTCTTTTTTCTTTTTTCTTTCTTTTATTTCTATTTTATTTTTTTAAGTTTTTTTTTTTGGTTTTTTCGCTTTTTTTTTCTTTTTTTTCTCTTTTTCTTTTTTTCTTCGTTTTTTCTTCTTTTTTTCTTTATTTTTCTTTTTTTTTTCTTCTATTTTTCTTTCTTTGTTTAATACTAAATTTATTTGTAATGTTTTTTTATAGTAAATTCATTTCTCATGCTTTTTTATACTAACTTTTTTTTTAGTGTTTTTGTACAATAATTGCGTTTTACTAATTTTTATACTGAATTCATTTCGAATGTTTTTCTACAAAATATATATCTAATGATTTTAATAGAACCCTTTTTTTTATACGAAATTGTTTAATTAGCAGAACCCGTGGAAATTCCACGGTAGTTGAAAAGGTTTGAAGCACACATCAGCCAGAATTAACTGAAGAGATAACTACAATTCAACAATATTTTTATTAATCATTTAATAATATTTGGTTTAGGGTTAGGACTTAGGGTTTGGGGTTAGGGATATGATTTAGCGTTACCGTTTAGAGTTTAAGGTTAGAGTTTAGGGTTAGGGTTTTTGGTGAGGGGTTAGGGTTAGGATTAGAGTTGGTGTTTAGGTTTAGGGTAAGGATTTAGGGTTTAGGTTTAGGGTTTAGGGTAAGGGTTTAGGGTTAGGGTTAAGGGTTAGTGTTTAGGTTAGGGTTAGGATTTAGGGTTAGGGTTTAGCGTTAGGGTTAAGGGTTAGGGTTTAGATTTAGGATTCAGGTTTAGAGTTAGGGTTTAGCGTTAGGGTTTAGGGTTAGGATTTGGATTTGGGGTTAGGGTTTAGGGTTAGGATTTGGGTTAGGGTTTAGGTTTAGGATTTGGGTTTAGGGTTAGGGTTAAAAGTTTGCCGTTTTCCATTTTTCTGATTACTTTTTTTATTATTATCGATGATGAATTAATTACCCTTTTTCGTCGTTAAGCATGCGCAAAGAAACCCTAAGCCTACCCGCCCCCTTCAATCGGTTAAATCTCTATTACTCTGTCTTTTGGTAATTTAAATGCCGGTTATCTGTTCTTTGTATTTTTCCATATTTCGTTTTCATTTTCATTTTTCATTAAATAGAAAAAAATAATTTAAAGAATCAAAGATAAATCGAGCTTAGAAAGACAAAAGCAAGAATAATTAGATAGTAATCAAATTTTTGTCCCTTTTTTTAGCGGGTTCTTCAGCTTGGTGTCGCTAGGGGCGTTTGTTAGATACGCTTACTCGAATGAATGCATTGCACCCATCGGTAGATAGATAGATTGATAGGTAGATATGAACGGGATGAGATATATAGATAGATAAATAGATAGATAGAAAGATGGATAGTCATAAGGACATATAGATAGATAGATAGATAGATAGATAGATAGATAGATAGATAGATAGATAGATAGATAGATAGATAGATAGATAGATTGACAGACAGACAGACAGACAGATAAAGAAGTTTAAACGAATAAAGAAGAAAGGTATAGTTAAAGAATGAATGAATAAATGTTTGATTAAAATAATAAAAGAAAGAAATCCTTGGATTATTTTAAATTCTTTTTAATTTTATGTTTTTTTTAATTTATTTATTTGTTTATTTATTTTCTTTACTGCCGAAAGTACATTACTTCTCCAGGAAAATTGCTACTTTATTTAAAACCAATAATGGCAGCAAAAAAAAGCAAAAAAAAAAAAAATAATTGTTTTTATTTTAATTTCGTTTACAATTTTCCTGTTATTTATTTATTTAATTTTTTTGTTTTGATGAATAAATAAACATTTGATTGGGATTGCGAACCATTTGGACAATATTTGTTGATTATCTAAACCGTTACAGTTAAAGCATTTATTGGGCATGCGCACATTGGTGTGCAAAACCGTTCTTACTGTTTATTTGCGCATGCGTGAAACTCTTTATTGACTGTTTGCTAATCGTCGGTAATGGCAAATTCAAACAATGCAATGGTGGAATGGCTGGGGAGGAAGCAACAAATAATCGGTTAACACAGAAACAGAAAAAAATAGAATTTGGTTGTTGTTTTTTTATAATGATTTTGATGATGATAATGATGATGATAATGATAATAAAGATGATAATGATGATAATGAGGATGATGATGATAATGAAGATGATAATGATGATACTGAGGATGATGATGATAATAAAGATGATAATGATGATACTGAGGATGATGATGTTAATGAAGATGATAATGATGATATTCAGGATGATGATGATAATAAAGATGATAATGATGATACTGAGGAGGATGATGATAATGAAGATGATAATGATGATACTGAGGATGATGATAATAAAGATTATAATGATTATACTGAGGATGATGATGATAATAAAGATGATAATGATGATACTGAAGATGATGATGATAATGAAGATGATAATGATGATATTCAGGAAGATGATGATAATAAAGATGATAATGATGATACTGAGGATGAAGATGATAATATTGTGGACGATGATGATAATGAAGATGATTATGATGATATTGAGGATGATAATGATAATGAAGATGATAATGAGGATATTGAGGATGATGATGATAATGATGATATTGAGGATGAGGATGATAATGATGATATTGAGGATGAGGATGATAATGATCATATTGAGGATGATGATGATAATGAAGATAATAATGATGATATTGAGGATGATGATGATAATGCAGATGATAATGGTGATATTTAGGATAATGACGATAATGACAATGATTCTAATGGTGTTTATTAAGGCCACGACAATATGCTTTTGTTGATAAATATTTTCTCAAAGCTTAGACTATTTGCGATTTTACCCATCTTATAATTCTGTAGTTATTACAAAAAAAAAAGATTTAATAAAATAAAAAGAATTTAAAAAGACTTAAATGATGTGTTATGTTTTTTTTTTGTATTTTATATTTCGGGGATATTACCCCATTTTCAAACTTCCTGCAAAGCTGGTCTTTTAATGTTTACTTTTATTTTTATTTTATTTCCTTGTTGTTTCTAATAAAATACAAAATAAAAAAAAACGCATCATTTAAGCCTTTTTTTTAATTGTTTATTATATATTATATGATGCTTCAGAAGAACTATAATTTATTAATTTCACTGATTAAAAAGAAATTATGTAGTAGTCAAATTGTCAAATAACGAGTAGAGCTGTAACAGGAATATTTTTTTATCAAAGCATATTTTCATGTCCCTAATGATTATGATAAAAACGAGATGTAACATGTAAATAGGTTTCGCTTTTTTATGTAGAGCTAATTAAATGAACGAGAAATAAAGCTAAAATGGTTGAATGATGCGACTATTACAAAACACATAGCGCGCAGTTACGTTACATTTTTTCAAGTCTCTATCCGTATTAAACGAACTGAAATGAACAACCTAACACAAACATAAATTCACTCACATTTAAAACCCATAAGGATCCGTATTTTATCTGAATGTTGTGACCAAAATCGAAGTTGTTTAATAAAAATATAAATTAAATTAATTTCCACGTATAATTCGACTCGAAACACTATTTTTAGAAGAAATGAAAGACGTTTTTTTTTTAAATCCACTGTTTTGTCTGTGTGTGTGAGTGTGTGTGTGTCTATGTGTGTATGTGTGTGTGTGTGTGTGTGTGTGTGTGTGTGTGTCTGTGTGTGTGTGTGTGTGTCTCAATACACATTCTTCTTACACTGTGTTGTTTTAGCTAACAGGTATTGTTGTTAAAAGTTCTTCCCGTCGAATCTATGTATGTGTAGGCTGGCTGGCTGACATTCCGTGACTTTCTTCACTTGGTGACCGGCCTTGCTCATTTGTTTGCCGAGGACTATGTGTCGAGAACCGACCTTTATGTCAAAACAATCACATATTTATCTATTTTCAAATAGATCTTTCGAGAACAATCTGACGTTACCGATATCACAAGTTACACCATTCATCCATCTATCTATCCATCCTTCCATCCAAAAATATCTGCCCTCAATATTACATTACAATTTCATATCTCATGCGTTAGGTAATCGCATTCAGGATAGTTTTTTGTGTGTATGTTTTACGACTTATCAACTTTTTTAGGGTCACTTAATGCCAAGAACATGTATTATATACACACGTACTTTTGTTTTCATAACACAATCTTTGCTATTTAACCCATAGCTAGAGGGAATGGGAGGAATCATACTTTCCCAAAGGGTATTGGTTCAATGATGAACCCAAATGGAATATCTATGATCTGAACTCGCGTATTACGATTCCGACTTTCGACTGCCTACCAACTAGGCTAAATGGACTTTCCCCGCATTCAGGATAACTAATTAAACCAAATAGGTTTTGTACAATGCAATTGTAATATATGTATATGTTTCATGGAATGCATTCCTTGTATAAGAATTTCTTATGATATAACTTTGAACTGCTTTTTTAGGATCTTCCGTTCTTTTTTATATTTCATTTATATAATAGGACGGAAAATCCTGATAGTGCGGATTAAAGAATAAAAAAGAAGAAAACGAAGGAGAAAATAGTAGAGATAAAATGTAAAGTCAAGTAAAAGGAAATGAAAAAAGTGAAAAAGAGGAGATGGAAAAAAAAGGAATTTACTGAAAGAAAATATAAAAAATGCAAAAAAAAAAGGATGAGGAGGAAAATAGGAAAAGAGAAAGAAAAAAGTATTAAATAAATAATGAAAATATGGAAATGATGAAAATGAAGAAATCGAAAAGAAAGAAGAAGAAGAAGACGAAGAAGAAGAAGAAGAAGAAGAAGAAGGGAAAAAAGAAGAAGGGGTAGAAGAAGAAAGAGAAGGAAAAAAGAAGAAAAAGAAGGGGGAAAAAGAGAAAAACAAGAAGAGGAAGAAAAAGAAGAAGAAGGAGGATGAGAAAAATTAAAGGAAGGAGATGATGAAGAAGAAAAAGAACAAGAAGTAGCAGAAGGAGAAGAAAGAGAAGAGAAGAAGGGGAAGAAAAAGAAAAAGATGAGGCAAGGTGAGTAGAAGAAAAGAAGAAGAGGAAGAAGAAGAAGGGAAAGAACAAGAAGAAGAAGAAGAAGAAAATGGGGAAGAAGAAGAAAAATAAAAAGAAGAAGGAGAAGAAGAAGAAAAAAAAAGAAAATGAAAAAGAAGAAGCGTAGGAAGAAGAAAAAAGGGGAAGAAGAAGAAAAATCCAAAGAAGAAGAAAGGGAAGAAGAAGAAGAAGAAGAAGAGGGAAGAAGAAGAAAAGAGCAGAAATTGGTTAAAGATGAGCGTTGAAAAAGAAAACTGATTAGTGAAAAAAGGGCGGGAAAAGAATTGAAAAAAGAACGATAAGAAAGAACGGGAAATCCTGGTTAAGATGGAAGCCATCATAAAAGAATTTTGCATATTTACAATGGAGCAGAAGAAAAAGCGAAGACCGTGTTTCCTAATTATTCAATTAACGACTGTCATCACGATTTAGCATTGCCAAAAATCGATAACATCCCCATTCTACCGATTCTGGTGGGTGGATCACTCTGCAGGTAAGAGAACAAAATATCAAGCTAACATCCTGAAAAGGTTGAAAGTAATACTGATTGGATTTTTCAATAACGAATAAAAAAACGAAAAGAAAAAAAAATAATGTAATCAAGTAAATAAAAAAAAATAGATAAAGAGAAAAATATAACTTCAAAATAGAATTATCTGCAATGGGATGAAATTTTATTTACAGTCCCATGTATAAGTCGACTTAATTCTCTTTCAATGAACATTGTTCCAGTCATAATTCTTTTATCATTCAAATACAATAGTGAATACATGCTTAAGTGTTATTTATTTTTTATTTTTTGAACTGCTTTGCAGCTTAACTACTCACTCATTTTTAACAAAATTTTAATCAAATTTTACACTTCGTCGCACTATTTGATCAATATGGATCACTATTTGATCCATAGCTGGAGGGAAAATTAGGATTCATACCTTTACAAAGTATATTAGTTGTCATGTTAACGTATAACGAACAGCTTGGATTCGAACTCTCGTATTACGATTCCGAAGTCCGACATCGAAAAAAAAAGAAAACCAAAAAATACCAGAAAAAAGAAGAGAAGAAGTTGTTTTAAACAGAATTCGAATTGGACATACAAAACTTACCCACTCATACTTGATGGAAGCTTCCGAAGCACCCAAATGCACA
>JAUZSX010326733.1:0-11300 GCA_034780655.1 Idiosepius hallami | reverse complement strand
AATTATCATAAAAAAGATTTATTTCTTCAAAAGTATATATATATACTCATATATATGCAAATACAAATATATATATAAATATATATATATGTACGATTCCAAATTCCTAGTGTTAATCCACTTCTCCCTGTACCTTTTCCCTTGTTTTAACGGTGAGTATTTGTTAGCTTTCTATTCTTCCTTATTATTTTTTCTTCTTGTTATTTGTCCGTTTTGTTTCTGTGGATTCATTTACAAAATTATTTCGTATCATTTTTGGAAGGCATTTATTTTAGATTTTTGGGTATCATCATAGCGTATCACACAGTGATGTGCATCATAGTGTAACAATTGATTTCCTCGAAAGGAGTAGCAGGGGCACCACGTGCAGGTTTGTTACTTGTGCTTGTACAGTACTTGGTATACTTAAATGTTCACCCATCTAACTACTGACCAGGTTCGACGTTGCTTAACTTTAGTGATCTAGCGGGAACCGTAATTTTTTGTCGAATGAAAAAATGTTACAATCGTTCTGAAGATTCATTTTTTTTTAAATTTACCCTAGAGAAAGAACCTGTTTTTCTATCGCTGTGTTGATAGCGGGGGAAGTCCATTTGGAACAGTGATTATGAAGTCGGACTTCGGAATCGTAATACGCGAGCTCAAATCCCAGTCGTTCTATTTACGTTTACTGTGGGAGCAAAATCCCTAGGAAAAGTATGAATTCTCACATGCGAACAATCATTTTTCTATAAACATCTTTTTTTTGTCCACATGTAATTTAATTCTTTTTAACGTTTTTCGTCAACAAGAAGTTTCTTTTAATAATACAAAAGGCACACTTTAATACATAGCTAGAGGGAATGTGGGTATTCATACCTTTCCTAATGGTATTAGTCCAAAAATGAACACAAATGGAATAACTGGGACTAAAACACATGGAGGAAGAGGAGAAGAGAGAGAGGGGAAGAGAGAGTGAAAAATAGAGAGAAAAGAGGGGAAGAGAGAGTAGAAGAGAGGGAGAGAGGGGAGAGAAGAAAAGAGTGGGAAGAGAAGGAAAAGGCAGGAAAAGCAAAGGAAGTATAAATTTAAACAAAATGGCGGGTTCTGAGTTGCCAACGTAATAAAGACAAATCGTGTCTCTACCTTTATTTTTTTTATCTATTTATTTTTATATACATGTATGTGTACAATCATGGATGGATGGATCGATGGATGGATGTACATGAGCACATAGGTTTTTTTTATTTATATTTTTGCGCGTTAATTCACATGTGAACAATGCGTGTATGTGATATTGATGCTAATTTAGCAGTGGTCCCTTATCACGATACTCCTTAGGGTCCTTCTTCATATAAAAAAACAGTAATCACGAACTCCCCAATGAACTCCGAGGTAGCTTAGCTCGAATATAATGGCAAGGTCCGTGTTTTGCAGGATAAAGACTTCCTTGGACGTATCCAGCATTCTAGCACCGCATTTAAAAAGCAGAAGAATAAGTGCTCATTTTTGCGGAGAAATTACTTTGGAAATGCTATGAAACAATCAATACATTTTTGGGAACAATAACAATAAGAACAACAACAGTTCTAACAAAAGCACCAGCATCAATAGCAACAACAACTATAACAATGCTACTACTGCTGTTGCCACCACCACAACTACTAAGATAAAACGATAACAATAACATAATAATTACTAGAAAGCTGTTCGTTAGAGCAGGTAGGACTTTGTAGGTAGAACTTTTTACTCTTTGTAGAAAAGGAACACAACTGCGGGGACGGTAACTTGGGATTGATGCGGTAAGAACTCATAGCAAAAATTACATTCATTTATTTTAAAGAAAATAGAGGTTTTATTACAAAACGAAAAAAAAAAAACACGGCTATGACTTCATCTGGTGAGAACTGATACCTAAAATTAGATTCACACTTTTAAAAGAAAATTCAAATTTAAACCTTTGGGATCGAGGATGCCGATATATCAGCTCTGACAACACAAGGCAAAAGAAGACACACTAATATTCTGGCTTTATCATGTTCCTCTAATATAAGGACTCTGTGTGACTACTTGGTAATTTTTATAAGTTGGAATTCAAATGATTATTGATCATATGGAAAGATGTACAGGAATTTTATTAATTATCATAATATAGAAAGAAATGACGAAAGAAAAAAACACATAGTGAAGAAAAGAGAAAATCAAATATTATATCAAATTTACTTGGTAAGCAGCACCAACCACGTTTGGCACAAGGTCATTTTTAAGGTGAATGCAGGCCCAAGCTTTTTTCAATGCTCCAACTTCACTTAACAACACCAAACCCTTGAATCCAACTTAAAAAAATATAAAATCAAAAGAAAATAAAAATTTAAAATAAAATGTTTTGTAATTTTGAAAATTCCCTTAAGTTCCAGGATTCCACTTCAAAATTCTTCGTCACTATTTTTCTCAAATTATTTGAATAAAATATTCATCAAGTGTTCGACAACCTGTTCAAGAACTTTCTGTTATCAGAAAATGTTCATTTCGATATACAAATGAAAAATCACATTCTAGCTTTTGGTGAGATGATATTTCTGCGATTTTTAAATGTCAGATCTTTTAGAAACATTTCAAACTAACAAAATTGCTTCTGACAGAGCAAAGAAACCTTAAAACTTTGTGGGGAAAGAAAGACAAGATGAGGGTGGGTAATTTATTAATGTATTTCTTGGAAAGGAAATATTTTTCCACTAAAAGGCTTAGAATAAAGAAAACATAGTAAGTTGAAAAGTAGGAAAAACAATTCCAAAATAAAAACAAAAACACATTTAAAGAGTCATATTCACATTAAAACAATAGAATTTCTACGATTGCTTGTTCGAAATTTTAGAAATGTTTTTTTTATTTTTAAGAATCATAGATGTGTCTTATTTCAACTTTAATCCGAGCATGCGTTCTGGCAAATCTTGAAACTAACACATAACATTTAAATGATATACGCTGTGTTTGGTCAGTTATGCGTATGTAAGATACTCTATTATAAACATACTACCAAAAAAACTTTTTCAAAACACAGGATGAAATATTGTTCAGAAACTTAAATCGACAAAATTGGCATCGATCAATCATGTTATAATCGATGTATTTATCAACACAAAAATTTATTAGATATAAATTATATTAATCGGGCAGCGACGGTGGAGCATTGGTAAAAGCTCAGGTTCTGGAATCGTATTACGCGAGTTCAAATCTCAGTCAAAACCATCACTGTAGCTGTCTCAGGCGGATGAGGTTTTTTTTAACTCAGGAGACCAACTCATCTAGGTGAAGGGTAACGCTGAATTCAAAATCAAGGTATATAGAGCACGTAATGGCCTTGTGCCTAACTTTTTTGGTGCTCTACCAAGTAAGTATGATACATTATATTATACAAGAGTCGTGCCAAAAAAAAATACCGCCTACATTTAATAATTATTTTGAAGGAGATTGTAAATTGCATTGTTATAATAACTGAGCTTATGCAATTATGACCTGAAAGTTTAATCTATCTGTTCCACATATTAAGGGTGTGGAAATAACCCCTATCATGGATGTCAGTCAGAAAAAGGGATACGTCATTGAATTCCTACATGTAGAACAAATTGAGCCGATCAACATTCACCAGCATCTATTCAAATTTTACAAAGACGGTGTAACCGATGTCAGCACATTAAGATGGTTTCGTCAATTTCAAGGTGGAGACAGAGATGAGTGTGACAAAGCTCGATAAAGGCGGGAAAATCGAAGACTTTGTTCATCGTTGAGAAAAGTGCATTGAAAATGGTAATGGCTATGTAAAAAAATAAATTCTTGGGTACAAAAGGGAGGAGAAAGTGATAGAGTGTCACTTACTGTGGATATTGTTTTGGGTGATCGTGGCTGTGAAACGGTCACGCACAGTCACATCCTTTTCACCGAGGCTAAAGAGGGATGAGATAGGCAGTTTCTCTGAAGTGGGTTGCATCGGGCTGCCTGGTTCGTAATGCACTGAGACCCTACCCTTGCCGCCTGCCCGAAAGGCGGTCATTCTGAGAGTTTTAAATGCACTCCGAGACACTAACCTATTTCTACATCTGGTACCTGGTTATTCCTAAATGCTCACCCTTCTAGATACTGGCCATTCTCAACATTGCTCAACTTTAGTGATCTGGCGGGAATCGATGTCTACAATGTGATTTGACCATATGTGATTAGTACTACTATTGAACAATTGTGCAACACATATTTTGACTATTTTCCTTTTCTATTATAAAATCTTGCTTTTCATAATTTTTAAACTAAGATCATTTTTATCACAGTAAAAATGGCTGTCCTTCACTAAACGTGTTTTTTTTTATCTGAAAATCTTTCCAGAAATATGATATTAATTTGGAAATCCTATCAGTCAACAGAAAACTTATATTTACTGCACTGCCTTATCACAGTATACAAAACTAAAAATATCCCGTCAGTAGAATTTGGCTGAATATGACTAAATATTTGGTTTAATTTGGCGCTGTGTTAAGGGATGAGTTACTCGACACCGAAATATTAGGAAGGTCATTTAGAATGTAGCAATGTTTCAGAATGTAGCAATGTTAAGTATTAGGCCGTCGGATGATTCTAGATTTGTTATTCTGTAACCTAAACTTAGGGTAAAAGGGGAAAATATGTGACTGATAAATCAACTAAATTCGTTAAATTCGTTTTTTGTTTGTTTATTTGTTTTTCTTTTGATAGTACACCAACCTTCTTAGGTCATTTAATGCCAAGATCAATCATTTTTCGATATAGGTCTTTTTTTACCACACGAAGTTTTTAAATAACACAATATGCAATAATCAATCCATAGCAGTAGCGAATGCAGAGAAAATAATTCATTCTACAAGGTTATTAGTATAAATGTGACCATAAACAGAACGACTGAAAGTTAAATTCTATTTTATTGTATTAGATTTCAAATGGTCGAGTAAGTTTCAATTGAGCATTGAACTAAGTAATTAGAAAAGCGAAAACCCTATTTCTTCAGCCATTTAACTCCTGCCAGGAAGATGAACAACATTTATTGAATTCTCTCATTCCTAAACAAACCAACGACCCTTTTACCTTTTCTTTTTTCAAATAACGAGTTAGCAACTGATGCCGGAAGTGAAAAACCCATGTCTACATGGCTTCCGGTAAAATGTCAACAGCTTATCAAATATTAGAATATCAAGGGTTGCACATTTTAAATGTCAACTGATTCCGGCATTGCCAATAATATTTTCATTGTTATTGAAATACAACCGACGCTGAGAAAGTGTGTAGTAGTCACATGATGAATTTTTTTCTGGAAGTTTTTTTTTTCTTTTTTTCTCTGGGCTACCGAAGTGGTGTGGCGTAGGTTGATTGTTTAAAATAACCTTGAAGCCCCTTTCTGCCATTTTAGTTTATTGATGGCTTGCAGGCGGCCTGCTTTTCTTTTTTTCTTATTTCAGGGGAAATTATCAAGGAGTGGGTTCGAAGACAAGTTCAATAATGTTCAGGAGATCGCTATGAAATTAACATTTAAAAAAGATTAAGTCAACAAACCTCTTGAGTTTCTTCACATTAAGACGTTTTTTTTTTGTTTTCTATTATTTATTAAATGTTAACATTGTCCTGCTTAAAAACACGACAGCTCATACATAGAATGCAACTTGCAATCGATAAGATATGGCGTGTATCCAAAACGGGATACAATCATCAATCAAACTGATTTTTATTAAAATAACAAACACATTGTTTTATAAACCCATACGATACAAGAATATTTGGCTATATTTCTATTTAAACATTCAATATCTGTGATAGAGACTGTCTGGTTGATTAATGTACTATACTGGGTGACAAGGTGGAACATTAGTAAAAGCTTGGACTATGGAATCGTATTACGCGAGTTCAAATCCCAGTAAAAACTACCTTTAGCTGGCTAGGGCAGTTGGACTCGTTAGTTTGGTAGAGTGCTCATTTAAGTGAAGAGTAACCCTGATTACAAAAGCCCAGGTAAAGAAACGCCTGTTGGATAGAGTCCCTGATGAATCAAGAACCCGGCTATTCGATGCAACCTGCACCATGGAAACCATATGTCTCATACATCTCTGAACAGCGGTGAAAGCCACGTAGGCCAAACTGGGTGGGCGTAACCGTCGCACCGTCACGACCACCCTAAACAACATCCACAGCGAAGGGTCGTCTGTCGCCCTCTTCTTTCTCATTAATAAGCGAAGGTAGGGTATAAGATATCAGTACCCTATACTCGAACACGAGTGGGAGCCGAGAAGGAGAAGCGTACTTATGGAATACTCTCTATCTTTATCTACACACACACACATATTTATATACACGTTGCATATAAATATATATACACTCTCTCTCTCTCTCTTTCTCTCTCTCTCTCTCTTTCTCTCTCTCTCCCTCTCTCTTATTTACTTTCTCTGTACTGTTCTCTATAATTTGTTCTGGTATTAATTACAGTTTGGAATGATGATGATTTGAGACACTGGACGGTTTTTGGGCAAGCAAATTAATATATAGATTATTGAGTTTTCGTTAATTCGGTGCGTTTAATTGTTTTAATTTTAAATCTTGAATTTCCCTTTTAGCGACTTCCTATTGGCTGAAGCTTTAATTAAAATATATCGACCGACATCACTTGACGTCAATTACTGCAATTACTCGAATGTTTTGGCTTTTTGGGGCATTTTTTTTTTCGTTTTTTTTTCTTCTTTTTTTTTTGTTGATGCAATAGCATTAGTATTTTTTTTTCATAAATGAAATTATTAATGAATTCATGCTAAAAAGGATTTTAATTAGAGCCCATCATTTTGATTTTTTTTTAGTTTAGATTTATTTTGAAGGTAAATTAATTGTTCTTGAATGGTGAAATCATCTTCATTTAAAACGTTAAAACTTAACTTTTTTCAAACGCCTTTTTTGGGAAAATATATATTTGATTTAATAATTGATTTAAACAATCAATAATAATTGTTTAAATCGATAAAAGCAACGAAAACTACCCCTTTCTCTCTCTTTTTCTCTCTCTCTTTCTCTCTCTCTTTCTCTCTCTTTCTCTTTCTCTTTATCTCTCTTACTCTCTATCTTTCTTTCTCTTTCATCGTTTGATGAGGGAAGCTTAGGAAAGACGGTAGGTAGTCGGACTTTGGAATTGTAATTCGCTAGTTCGAATCCCAGTCACTCCATTTGCGTACATAATTGGACCAATACTCTTGGGGAAGTTATGAATCACCATATTTCCTCCAGCTATGGATTAAATAATGCACTTTGTGTTATTGAAGCAATTGAATGTAACCAGAAAAGAACGTTTACCTAAAAACGACATTAAATAACCTAATAATATTAATGTGCCGTTAAATAAAATAGACTCTTCCAACCAACATCTCCAGCATCACAGAAACCTCGAATGAATGACAAAACCTTGTTGCGATGCAAAGATATTTGTAAGTACCTCAAACTTATCCCATACGGTCTTTCTTACCTTTCCCAAATTTACACATCCTTCTCAGCTCAACCCCTTGTAAAGCAGAACAAGACCTGATAATCTTACATTATCACAGAAATTAGATCAACACAGAAACCAAATAAAAATATTTTAATTCAAAGTGATTTTCTTACTAGCGAATAAACATACACAAAATCAATCGAATATCAAGAAAAAAAAATAGAAACAAAAAAAAATAAAATAAAAACAAAAAAAAATGCCCAAATTTCTCAATTCCATATATAGTCAGGATAAATATTTTCTTCCCTGAAGTAATAACACCAATTTTTTTTTTTATATTCCCAAGTTGTTCCGAAAGTAATACCACCTATTTTTAGAATTTTTTAAAGTTAAAAAGCTACGACGACAGGAGTCATACTATCAAAATTAGCAACGTTTATGGCTCCATAATTGATTTCTCTACATAATCAGTATTTTTAATGGACTCTTAATAGCGATGAATGAAGTGGTCTATTTTCACGCCTGGAGGGCGCTTTGTCACTTATATCTCTGTTGCTACAATCAACGAACAACACATTTCCCAACTGTGCTGAATTAATCCCCATCGGCTTAGTAAACTTTCAACAGGCTCTGGTGGATGTTCGTCAGTTTAATTTTTCAGCTTGGAGGAATTCAGTGATGCATCTCTGTTTTTGATGTACTCCCATCACCAGGTTTGCTTTCTTTCGTCAATATCAAAAACAAAGATATAAAGCTTTCATGAATGAGTAAGTGCAGTCATTATAACAATGCAATTTGCCATCCCCTTTGGTCCATTGGATTGAAATAAAAAATAAGAGGCATTAATTTTCGAAACGGGTATCATAAATTACTGTTTAAAGGTGCAGTAAATCTATTATCTAGCTAACTCCACTTTAAACTGCTTCGGCCAGATGAGGCTCGTCAACTTGATGAGTAACTCGCCTAGGCATATGTATAACTCTAATTCCAACTCTAAACACATTAGTAAATGAAGTATGTCAATTTAACGGGAGTAGCTCATCTGAGTGAAAGTCAACACTTATTACAAAAAGCCCGGGAATAGGATGAGCATGTAAAACTGGCCTTGTGCCTAACTTGTTTTTGTCTTGGACCGAGTATGCATCAGAAAAGGCAAGCGGGTAGCGAAACCGAAATGAAGGATGTTAAGTAAATTGAAGATTGAGACTCTCTAACAATAACAAGAGAAAAGATAAAGTAACAACTTGATCAGAAAGAAAAAGCTAATTTGCTGTTTGTTCAGATAATTTGTACAATTATTATAGAACTAGAACATCATTTGAACAGATCTAGTTGTAAACATGCGATCACTGGAATGGACTAATCAAAACTGGGAGGGTTTGACCGAGGCCTCCGAAGTGTATAAAGCCTTAGGCTTATAATAGCCAAGGGGAAAGAACAGGGAAAAAACAGCAAGCGAGTCCAGCAGCCAGGTGTCATGTTTCATTGCTTTCGTGAATGACTACTACCATGATGGAATCTAGCAGCAGCAGCAGGCTCAGCAGCAGCGACAGTGACTTGATGTTTTGTGTTCAACAGAAGGAATATAGACGATGTGTCTTTCGTTAACCCGATTTGATGCGAAGCCACTCAGTAAGAACACAAACAGTTTATATTTGTATCTACGGATGCATATATATCTATATGCGTGCATTTTGAATTCTGAGTTTTTTTTTTTTTTTAAAGAAAAGTCAGTGCAGTTTCTTTGCAACAGTTTCCAAGTCAGTTTAAAAGGAGATGGTTGAATTCATTTATGTTTGTTTGGTCGAATACCAACCTAAGTTAGGCACAAGGTTATTTTTGCGCGCTTATTATATACCTGGGACTTTATAATCAGTATTTCCTTTCACCTAGATTCTAACGATCCCCATCTGTCCGAGACAGCTAAATGTAAATGCTATGGTTTTGACTTGAACTTGAACTGTTGTAATACGATTCCAGAGCCCAAGTTTTTGCTAATGCTTTTCTCTCGTTTCCTTTGAATTTGTTAGGTATGGTTGAATTTGTTGTCCGATGCCGAAAAACGTTAAAGCCTTTTATGAGACCAACTGCCATCCGATCACATAAATCTGCCGTCTTAGAATTGGACGGAGTTCGTTTCGTTCCTTCACTGCTACACATTGGATATGTTTAACAAATTTACCATAGAACTTTTTTTGTAACAAACAACAACAAAAATCTTCATTCACGGCATTACTTCAGAAACAATCGTCGTAGTTAAGATTTCTTAAAGGAATTAAGGCGATCAACAATAAAAATTGTTTATTTTTTCTAAATAAACCAAAAAGAAATGAATATATTATTTTTAATTTTAATATATTTGAGACTCTGTGCTTCATTTTGGTGTTTTTCTTAAAATTATTTCATATTTGTGTAGTCGACGTTTTAATCGTCTTCACAAAACACGTGTATAAATGTATTTTGTCGAGCAAGAGTGTCTGAAATATTAATCCCTAAAATTCTCTCCCCTTTCAAATGTCTTCTTTAATCCTCCTTGTTTCTTCTATCTAACAGAGCATTTTATTTAATAAATAACATTAAAATAATACAAAAATGCAACAACTACAAACAGACCATCTAGTCACCTTCCATAAAAGTTACTTTTAATGGCCTGTAAAAGAAGCGAGGGAAATTTTAGAAAATATATTGTGTATAAATTCATAAGAAACATTTCTGTATTCTTTTTCAAGAGAACATTAGTTGCATTAATTAATTCCTTATTCCACTCTTAATCCATAACTTGAATGCTAAAATGTTCGCTAGCTTGGTTCCAAAACCTGACCCATTACAATTCAGCTTTTTAATTACTTCAACAATATTTTCTGTATTCTGTATCAATGATGGCTTTTTATGAAAGATTTTACTGTTAAAATTAAATTCTCAAAAATGTGTAACATCTGCGCTTAGAGAAAAATAATATGATGTACAGGGTTGTATCTGCATTTGCTGGTCTGATTTTGTTCTTTCACCTTCAGTGTGATAAAGAGTTTTGGAGCCACAACCTAAAAATACTTAGCAATCCTGGAAGCAACAAATATCAAAATTAAAGACAATGAATGAAACAAAACAACTTTTGACACTATTATCAAAAGTTGTTTTGTGTAATTCATTGTTTTAAGCACAGAATCCTTCATTTTGATGTAAAAAAAACTGTTTTAAAAACGCCCCAAAATTATGTGCAAAAAAATGCAAGAGAAAAATACACCATTGACCACAACAAAAAAATCAACTCATATCATATCAAAACACACTAAGAACGAAAACGAAACATTTTTTTAATCTTCGCTGTTCCTTTTATATTTTTCCCACAGTCTCTTTAAGTGAATAACTCTAGCTGATAGTCAATCCCCTTTGCCTCTGCTGCTGGCCCTTTTTTTTCAAGTCTCTTTATCTTTTCCTTCCCTTTTGAAAACGCGACCCCATTTAATTCACTCTATTCTCATGCGATCAATTGATATTTGCTAAGCCGGTGACCTGTACAGAGAAGTTGGGTGGGACCATCTTATTATCCTAATCTTTTAATTAGGGAGAATCAGTCAGCTTAGCCAAGACATTCGAAGTAGACATTCTCTATTTAAACTTATACAGAAAAGGAAACTTGTCTGTGAATTTGTTCCCTAAGAACACTTATTTAAAACCACTATAAGTGTCGAAAATGGATAATCTAAAATATTACATTCTAGAATAGATGGTCCAATATAATATATTATTATGTAATTATACATAATTACATAATTATATATATATATTTATAAAATATCATATATATTATATATATATATTATAATATATCATTCAA
>JAUZSX010326722.1:0-11301 GCA_034780655.1 Idiosepius hallami | reverse complement strand
CTAACCTAACAAAAGAAAGACATTTGGATAGAGAAATGGTTCTTGGCATTAAATGACCATAAAGGTTGATATGCCATTCAACAATTTAATCTAACCTAACAAAAGAAAGACATTTACATAGAAAAATGGTTCCTGGCATTAAATGACCATAAAGGTTGATATGCCATTAAACAATTTAATCTAACCTAACAAAAGAAAGACATTTGGATAGAGAAATGGTTCTTGGCATTAAATGACCATAAAGGTTGATATGCCATACGACAATAAAAAAAATGGTTTCTACAATTTGTCATTTTCTTATTGCGAACTCTACATTCTTTTTTTTTTTATTCCTTTTTTTTTCTTTCCTTTTTTTTCTTTCCTTTTTTTTCTTTCCTTTTTTTTTCTTTCCTTTTTTTTCTTTTTTTTCTTTCCATTTTTTTCTTTCCTTTTTTTTCTTTTTTTAAAAACTCTTTGGATATACACTTGCATCTTCATCCTAAATAACTTGACATCATTATTCATGATTGAAAAGTCAGCTATTGATTTTTTTGTGTTAGTATAGGAGGGAATGGGGTGGAAAACTTCTAATCCCTTCATGAAGAAATTTCATTGTGTGTTTTTAATTTTTTTTCTTCTTTAAATAACTGGGTGAATCTTCTTTTTGCATTTAAGCAAAACAAATTCTCAAAGAAATAAAAAAAAATGAAATCCCTTGAAAAGTTTTGATTCTGACTCATTCAGTAATTCTGATTTGGAAGAAAAATGGGTCACCATTTTTTATTAGATTTGGAATAATTGAGAAAAATAAACTTATTTCTTAGATCTCAAGTGTAAAAATGCATTTACATACATGTGCACACACACGCACGCACACACAGAGGGGAAGTCCACTTGGGATAGTGGATAGGTAGTCAGATTTGAGAATCGTAATAGGTGAGTTTGAATCTGTTGTTTTGTTTGCGTTCATAATAGGAATAATATTCTTTGGAATTAGGTAGATGGGGATGTTAAGTCAGGAGAGTATCTCATCTAGGTGAAGGGATTTCAAAAGCCCAAAAAAGGACCTCCAGCTTGGGGGTTGAGCATCAGGCTAGCGACTCTTTCTCATAAAAACAAGTATGCTATGCTATATATAATAATTTAAATAATATATACAATAATAAGTTAAATAATATATACAATGATAATAATATACAATAGTAAGTTTTAAATAAGTTAACAGAATAAAATGAGATTCTAGGATTAAGTATAAGTTTATTTTTTTTATAAAACTTTAAAATTAGATTATTTCCTATGAGTGATTTTTAAAAAGCTAATATTTTTTTCTGTTTTTTTTCTTTTCTTAGAATTTCTTTCTGATGAATGTTTGACAAATGATTCTAATGGTTTGTTTTTGTTTCTTTTCAGTCTTGAGCCATGACCTGATGTGGTGCTCTGTGAATGAATATGATCCTAAAGTTCCTTGCTATTTACCAAGAAAAGTGCAGGCTGCTATGAAAAAAGATACAATGGGAAGTAGAGTACTCGCATTGGCTAAACACGTCACTTCCCTCACACTAAACGCTTCTCTCTCCCTTTTCCTTGAAGATCGCTGGGAATTGGTCACGGAACTCCTCGATTCTGTAGAACTTTTGCGCATCCAGTGCTATCCGACAGTGACACAGTCCAACTGTTGCTGGAACATTATTGAGACATTTCTCCGACATGGCAAACTGCAGGAGTTCTCCCTGACCTTTGCTAGGTGCAGTGACGGCTTTGTCGACTTATTTGAGCGGCTGATGACCATTTGTGCTGGCCTGGAAAAGTCTGCAGCAGCCGCTTCAAATGGGCTTAGTTTTGACTGTGATATATCTGGGTGTTCGGACGACTTGTTTGACACCAGCCTAGATGAGATGGGACAGTCGCCACCGGATCAAAAACTCAGGGGCCATCATCAATCAGAAAACTTCTATTTTTGTACTGAATCCTGTAGTAGTTTTAGTCAAAGCTGTTACCGGTCATTCAAGAGACCAAGCACAAGTTCATTGTTTGAGCATTCGGATGATAAGGACGACGACGATACAGATCTCTACACGGATAAGTATCAAGAGCGGATCGAAGTTGATAATAATAATGATGCCACTAACAATGGTTATCCGTGCTCTAAACCGTCACTGAATTTTCCAAATACCAGACAGATCATCAGTGAAAATGAACTCGATCTAAACCGGGCTGGGGTTTCGTTACGATGTAAGAAGTTACGTCGGAATCTCTCGTCTTATTTAGCGATAAATAAATCTCAGTCTGGTTCGACAAGTGAGAGTAATTTATTAAACTCCATGTTGAGGCATCAACACCTTGGCAACCAGGCATCTTTTACTTTCAGTCATTCTCCTCATTGCCAGTCAAATATGGAGGACAGTCCGAAATGCCCCAAGTGTTCCTCCTCCACTCGAGCGTTTCATCCCAACGGCTCCTCCTGTTCTTCTCCTTCCGAAAATCTCAATTGTGTGCCTCGGGCTAAACTCGACGCTAGCTGTTGTTGCCAGTTGCGTGAATATTCAAGCTCAACCGGGAAATTCTCCAAGGTTTGTCCGTATCGAACGAAAGAAGACCACTTTCCTTACCTCGCTTCCTCCTCTCAGCTACATTCCATGAAGTACGAAACAAAGCGCAAAACCTCATTTTCAGTCCTCACTGCCCTCTTGTCAAACTCATATGATGAACTGGCTGAAGTCAAACAACTGAAGCCCTCTGATCGACACCGGTATTATAGGCCTTTGGGCAAACAGCACAACCACTCTCCTCCGTCAAGCACAAATGCCGAGACGACATCAGGACATTCTGCGAATAATGGCTTGACCCAGTGGAATGATCCCCATGGGTCGATACAGGGTATTTTGTGCGAACAAGAGAATCTCTCTAAGTGCTGCGGGAAAGCAGAGAAATCCAAACGTGAGAATCATCAAAGCCTGACCACATTTGATTCCGTTGCAACTACCTCAACTTCAATCATCACCCCTCCCAACTCACCCAGTAGCTCTGACCTTTGTCCTGTGCCATCTGAAAGCCTCAAAGCTGAGGAATCCACAAACAAATTGGAAAGCCCTCTGAACCCTTCTGATTCAGACGGGAAGAGTTTTCATTCGTTGCTGGACAATACGAATATTGAGGGACACCAGTTGACTAATTCCGAGTCTAACTTTAAATCCCCAAATAGTGTGGGTAACCGCAAACGCAGGCATTCAGGGGTTAAAGGAACGGCCACAAAAAGAAAGGACTCTGTAACTGATGCTGGAACAACAGTGAAACCAAAGAACCATGATTTTGATATCTATGCAGATTTGGATGATGAGTTTTCTTCTAAGTCCAATTCTGTGTCGGATGATTCTGATGTCTTGCAAGGAGAGACCGATTCCTCAGAATTGGGGGGTTTGTTTCAGTCACCAAATCGCAGTCAGCCAAACTCGCTGACTTCCACTCCAAAGAGCTGCAAATTAGATAGTTCACTTTGGGATTTGTGCCTTGGTCTCACCAAAAGTAACAGTGCTGCGTATATATCTAAGGCAACTCATGGCTTGAAGTCTCTTCGGATTATTGGTGATCCAGCGCCACACATTGGTTACGTCCTCAGAGACATCCTTCCCATGTGGCCAGCATTGCAAAAATTATATCTAAATGTTACTGGTAAGTTGCAGGATTGAATTTATTTTTTTTTTAGTTCTTATTGTACAGGTGGCCCTATGGTTACAATGGACTCAACTTACGCGGTTTCAACTTTGCAACACTTGAATTTTTTGTAAAACTATTTTTCGGATTATTGTCCTCTTCTTTATTATTATATATACAATGTTTTTTTTCTTGAAGGGTTTGTCAGACAAAATGTTGTGTATATAATGGTAATAATGATGAGGACAACAGTTCTAAAAATAGTTCAACAAATTATCAAGCCTCATCCCAAGGATTCTGAAAAACTTGAATTTTTGTCACTTTAAAAAATAAAAGTCTCATTTTTCTTTTTAAACTTTTTGTTTTGTAAACACTTTGATCTTTGCACAATATCTTATTTTTTTTTAAATTTTAATTTATTTTATTGAATTAGTATTAAGTATAATAAGCGTAATTTGACTTTTATTTAGTGATTTTATAGGGTATTAAAAGGTTAATTCAGAGTTAAACGGAAATTTGGGTTACGTTGCCAATGTAGGAACAGAACTTGTTTGTAACCTGAGGGGGCCTGAATTTAAATTATGGCCATGGATAGAATAATTCTAGTTTGTGCTGCTGAATCTACCTTCATTAATTCTTTGGACCCTGAAAGGCCGATATATTGTCCCTGGTGAACCATTGAAAAGAACAAGAGAAATGGTACTTTTTCAACAATCAGAGGCAATATTACTACTTCTATTGCAGAGCAAAAATTTATCAATCCTGGAAATATAAGTACAAATTGCATTCATTGTTACTTTTTATTTTTAAAGGGTTTCTTTGCCTAATTTAAAGAAATACAATTTTTTAATTCCGTCCAAAATATTAAATTGAAGGCATAAAGCAGGAAGAAATCCTTTGATATATTTTGAAATATTGAACTAAAGTGAAATATTTCCGATTTTTTTTTTCTTGGGAAAGATATGAGTCCCATATTCCTTCCAACTAAGGATTAATTTACAACTAGTGTAATTAAAAAAGAAAAAAAATCCCTAAAAACAATGTGATAATGAAAAATAAATGCTTAGTAAAAATTAATCGTTCTCGGTATTTAATGACCAGAAAAGTTTATATGCCGCTAAAAATATCAACTTTAACTTCTCATGCTTATTCTCATCATAAAAATGAATACCTTAAATTTCAAAATGGCTGACAAAAAAAACAAAAAAAAACAAACTTATTGTTAAAGGGGGATAACTATAGGGAAGAGTTGCTTCCCTTGTTTTATAACAATGAATTTGTTATTCTCCATGTTTGGCTTAGTCAACACGTTCTCTATATAACCGTTGACTTAGTTAACTTTGAAACACTTTTTTTAAAATAAATAAAATAATAGATTATGTTTTTAACAACAATAAAAAAAAAAAAGACAACAAAAAATAATGAAGTCGAATGCTGTTATTCCAGATTAACTTGACACATCAACTTTCTTAAACTCTGTTAGAATTAATTGGTTTTTTGAACGAGAATATTTTACAGAATATTTCTTTGGTTTTATTTATTATTTTTCATTCATTCTTTCTTTTTTTTTTTATAAACATTGGTTTCTTCCATGCGTTATTAAATTGTACTGACTGCACTTGGAGTGCAAGGGAAGTAACCCAGTTGATATAGAATTTTAATCTCTGAAGAGGGAACACACTCACATACGGCACTTTAATCCCTTTTGTCTGCGAACAGTTCTGTTTAGTTTAAGGATTTGTTTCATAAATTTCACCAGTTATTTCGAGTTTTTAAAGTTTTTACAATATTGTTGCCTTTCATTTTTATTCAATTAAAAAAAAAATATTGGTAAAATATTTGGATAGGATTTGTTAAATATTTCTTTATTGTCAGAGCCATTTAAAAACTGTTTTTTTTTTACTTCACATTTTGATATATTTTGGATAAAGTAAAGTTTGAGAAAAATAGGAAAACGTTTTTTTTTTGTGTTTAATAGTTTTTTTTTCTAATTTGAAGCTTAATCTAAAATTTGAATAAATTAGATTGATAGAAAATTTTTGAATATTTTTTAAATTTTTAGGATTTTAAAAATTTAAAAATCTAATGCATTTTATTCTGTAAAATGCAGACATTATACATTTGTGTTAAGTTTTTATTAAACAGTTTTCATTATTAAAAAAAGTTTAATGAATTGAATTTTTCAAAGCAAATTGAAAATGATTGCTTTTTTCTAGATTTAGTTGAAGTTTCAAATTGACAAATTATTTTGGATTGGTGTGTTTTTATTTATGCATTTTATTAATAAATCAATTCTTAGATTTTTTTGATTATTCTATTATGTTTATACATCTTTTATCTATTCTACATACTTTTTGGACTAATTTTTAGGCCATTTATGCTGTTTTTTGAATGATTGATTATTGAAATCAATATTTAATATGTATATTTTTATAGGTAGTTTTGGTATGAGTGTGTAATTGACTAGCTGTGTGTGTATATGATATCTACCATCACCAAACCAAGTTAAGCAGAAAGCCAGTTTTATGTGCTCATTAGATACCCTAATTTTTTTTTGAATTTGTGTTGTCATTTAATAAGTTGATGGGTCTTATCTACCTGGGTTTTAAAATCTGTGCCATCTTTACACTTAAATGAGTTACTCTTTTGAGTTAATGAGCCTCATCTGTCCGAGGCAGCTGAAAGTGAATGAAATGATTTTGAGATTTTTTCTTTAATTTGTTTTAGGTTTAAATAATCCAGAGTTGTTGGATGTCATTGGAGATTTGCTTGATAAAAAGCAATTAAAAGATCTCAGCATCATTGGTTGTGAAACTGAAGATGGAGTTTTCCGTAGAGCATTGCAGTGTCTGCATAAAAGTTATAGGTAAGCCAACATTGCACTTCTTAAATTTTTTTTATTATTTTAGTAATTATTATTTTTAGTTTATTTAAAATTATTATTATTTTTAAAAATTAAAAAAAAAATTATTATATTCTTCTTCTTAGTTTATTTTGTGTACGGGAGCCGGGAGCTCTGGTTAGACTTTTCTGTTAACTGCATGTAACTGTTTTTCCTTGTTTATTTGTTGAATACATTGTTTTCTGTTTATAACAACCGGGCGTTTGTTGTATTGTTTATTCCTGCATTTTTGGGCCAAGTCGGCCGCGTTTTGCAATACATCAATAATTATTTTGTTTCTTTTGTTTTTAATTCTAATAAAGCATTGATGTACTTTGTTAATTTTCTTCTTTGCTCTTCTCCAATGGAATCTGACTCTTAAAGGATGCATATTCTGAACAAGAACTTATGAGGCTATGTGAGCTTTAATTTTTTCTTTTAGCAGAAAGATTAAAATCAAACCAACTTTTTTTCTTTTTCCAGAGATAATGGTGAAAAAAATGGTTTAAATCTTCTGAATATTCAAAGTTTTGCTGATCCAAGCATCACTCATTCGTCTCCTTTGCCTCCTGCTGGTAAGTGCAACCAACCATTATTATTATTATTATTATTTGATATTCTTATTGGAATAGAGTTGCCAAAATGGGATTTGGTTTTGTTGAATAGGTCAGAAAAGAATCCTTCATTTCAGTCAAACATTCACTAGAAGTATGGAGGCACACAATTCTGCTATAAACTAGTTTTTGAAAATCAAATTGGGTAGGAAAATGTCTCAGACCTTAAATGACTTTTTCGACATTGATAGTCAATCAAACAAAAAACAAACAAAAACACATGCATCCATTCTCCTTTTCTCTAATCAATTGGTTCCTGTTTGTTAATGGAATGCAAGTAGTCTTAAAATAATCCTTTATAAAATTAAATTCATAAATTCTAGGAAGTTTAGTTAAAAAGAATCATAAGTTTCAAAAAGGTTTGTGGTGTTAACTGGTTTATAACTGAATGTATAAAGGTGTTTAGTTTATATAATGGTTTGTTGGTTATGAGCTTTGTTGGTTGGTTAAATTATTGATTACTTGGTTGGTAGATTAAATGAATAGGTAAAAGTATCTTTGATGGCCACAAGTTTTATTTTGACCAAAGGCAAATTAACTGATAAACCCCAAAAACTAACACAACTTTATTCTTGTATTTGAATATTGTTTATAGAATAAGAAAAAAAAAAAACTTTTGAATAAAAATAAAATAATTTGCTTTTTAAAGGTTTTTGATTTTGACAAAAAAAAATATTTAAATCTTTTTCTTATATTTGTTGAAAGTCTGTTTAGATCTTTTTGATCTAAAATGTTTTTTTTTCCATTGGATTAAAAAAAACTTTTTTATCGAGCTATCAAGGGGAATAACTGTGTAAAAATAATCCGAAGTTAATTCCCTTGAATTCTCTCGTATATAGAAACAAATAAATTTTCTCAACAAAATGTCAAATTGATTTGCATCGAACATTCGATTTAGAAAGGATTTTAAATTACCTTCAATCGATAATTGGATTGAATTTTTTTTTGTTTTAATATTAAAAGTTAGAAAAGACAACAAAATATCGATAGGATATAAATGTTTCACACATTTTCTGATGTCAAATTAGATACCTTGATGTTGCATTTTAGAATCACAGGCCACTATGCAGATTGTGTGTGTGTATATATGTATTTAATTAAAATATTTTTAAGTAATAATAGCATAAGTGAATATTTTGGTAATGCTATTAATAAAAAAAAAAAAAAGCAGTTTATTCACTTATGTTTTCTGAATATAAAATCCATTCTATATATAAACATATATGCAATATATTTTCTTTAAACCAGTTTTCCTTTTTCTTATCCTTATTATTGTTTTATAAACCCATGAAAGAAAATCTATAAAAAACTTTATTCTGTATTTATAGATGAAAACCCTTTTAATGTTATTTTAATAATTCAGACTTATTGCATGTACTGGCATGACTTTTCCTCTGATGCAGGGAGAGAAGCACTTGGTGAATGCAATGACAATCCAAGCAAGCTTAACAGTCCTGACAGAGATCCGAACTACAACTCATTTATTCACATTTGCTTGCAAACACTCTGCTTATCGTGTGCGCTGGTGTTGTCTGGTGTGATCGGACCTGATATACCGCCACTCTTACAGAAGGTGCAGCATAGGTGGGAGACGCACCACTGCTGGCACTGGTCAAATTTTGTCTGGGCCTAGAGGGCCATTGTTGGTCATAAGATGTCATAGTTTGATCTCTATAGAATTGTCTGTAATGACAGACGCTTGCCAACAACAATAAAATTGCACTTTGTGTGGCCTTTTTAACAATGAAGTGTGTTTGAAAAATGTCTTAATATTTATATACATGTGACTCTTTTAATTCTAAAAAAAAATTATCAAAATTACTATTTGTTTTTATTTATTTTATTTATTTATTTCAGAACCTTTGTATGGTGTAAAGAACCTTATTCTGCGGGATAACATATTTGATGTTTGTGGAGTTTCTGGTTTGTTGCGTATAATTGAATTTGATAATGCACTTGTAAAGTTGAATCTAAAATGCAGCTATCTTCATGCATGGATGGGACAACTGCTAGCAGCCATTGCTTGTAAGTAGCCTGACAAAATCATGTCAACCTCACTTATTTTAATCCAAAGAAACAGGTTTACTTTCTGCTCCAATGCACATGGGTCAGGGTTCATTGGTTGAAGAGTTAAAAACAAATATTAAGTCATTAAGAATAAAATATCTGATTCTATTAATCACTTTTTTTTGTAGACTTTTAATTTTCATATATTTTTTATTTTATATTATTCTAAATTTCATACGTTTAACCTTAACTTCTTCACATAAAGGTTGAAGTTTTAGGGTTTAGATATTCTAAATCAATATCCTTGAACCCATGCATAATTCAAAGATTTGTGTTGTTTATGAATACAAAGTCTGGCGGGGAACAAATGCCTCTCTGGTAGCTAAAAACCTTAATGATGTGTTTGTTGGGAATGTGGCGAAGTGTCACTGATTTTTTTTTTTGAAAGATTTTGCTCTGGTGTTCTGTCTTGAAAACCAACCCCATTGTAGGCCTGTTTATGATATTGTACTGTCAAGCATCAGTTCTTGATACCTAAAAAAAAAAAATCTTAAATTACGGCTGACGGTTAGTGAAAATATTGTTTTGATTAAATAAACAAGAAAATCCTTGTTTTAAAAGTAAGTTCTATTCTTTGTGGGACCATTGAGGTTTTTTTTTTAAAGTAGCCCAAATTCTAAGACATTATAAAAGTTAAAAATGCTTTTTATAATAGAGAAAAAGAAATAAATTCAAATGGTAACAGATCCAATGAATATTTTAGCAGCAGCAGTAAAAGTGCTAATATTAATAATAATAATTTTAGTCCCAATTGTAGTGAAATAAAAAATTATCTTTCCAGTATAGAAATCAGTTAGCTATTAAGAATTTTAGGATTTTGGGCAAATTAAATAATTTGTCTCCTTCCTGTTCTCTGATTGGTCCATTTTGTACATCCCTGATTTTATTGGGTGACTCAAATTTTTGCTGTCATACCCAAATACTAATTAGACTAAACATATATATTGCAACAAAACCACAAATAGATTCTGATATATTTATATTTATTGATGTATTTATTTAAAAAAAATGGAGAGGAAAATAAGTTCCAAAATTCTTGAGATTTGATAATTAAATGTTGCGTTGTTATTTTATTAAAATATCCAATGGATGAAAAAGAAAGCAACAAAAAATTCCAAATTTTTTGTCAAAGAAAAAAATCTACAGAAATTAAAATCTTTTTTTTTTTTTTTTTGTAATGATTTGATGTTTGAATTTCTTTCTTTTTAGACAAAGGTCAGATTGAAGAGCTCTACTTGGGAAGCAACCAGATTGAAAGTAATCATTCGGAAATAGAACTTATAAAAGTTTTGAACCAATGCAAAAACCTTAAAAGATTGGATCTTCGTTCCTGCAGTTTACGAAGTCAACTTGGTAAGAAAGAAGAATATTTTTGGAACATTTTAATTTGCTCATTCGTTCTTATAAAAGACCTGAGGCTATTTCTAATAGAACTGACCCAAAATCTTTGTGGGAATTAATGAGAAGCAAAAATTAATTAAAACAAAATCAATTACAAAATTAGAGGAAAAAAAACACAAACTTTTTTTGATTTATTGGAAAATCACACAATTGCTTTAAGAGTTGACAAACACACAAGTTAAGAGTTTTTAGTTTATAAGCATTCTCTTCATATTAGTTCTAGTCTTCCTCATTCAGTTTGGCAAAAAGTCTGTTCGGACTGTTTTAATCATTTGATTTTACCAAAACAAATTATAAATTCATAATTAAATTTCTAACATTTTATCCAATACAAACACAAAATATAAATTCTATATTAAAATGAAATAAAATTTAACTTTGCTTTTTGACCCAAATATTTTTAATATATTTTTCTCAATATTTGAAAGAAATATTTATAAGAATTTTATTTTTAATTAAATCCTTGTTTTTTCCCCTTTTTAGACTTTTTATTCAATACAAATACAGGGACTTCTCACTTTACACGAGGGTTACGTTCCTGAAGGGCTCGCGTAAAGTGATTGTTCGCGGAATATGAATTTAAATAATATACAGGGACTTCTCTCTTTATGCGAGGGTTGTGTTTCTGAGGGGCTCATATAAAGTGATTGTTTGTGGAATATGAATTTAAATAATATATCTGGGCTGAAGTGTAGAGTACAGGGCATA
>JAUZSX010326711.1:0-11301 GCA_034780655.1 Idiosepius hallami | reverse complement strand
CGAAGTTACAACTTCATGCAAAATTTCAGAAAAATTGAACGGATGGTTGCAGAGAAAAACGCGAACCAACGAACGAACGAACGAACATGCCTCAAAACATAGGTTCCCCCTCATTAAATATCGGGGTACCAATTAGGAAAAAATCAAAACAAACCTTTAAATATAAACAAAAGTTCGTTATTTTTTAAATAGTGTCGTGCTTAGCCACATAGCGGACCCCGACGCAGAATGCGCCTTGCTTTACCCTTAAAAAAAGCGCCTTGCACCCCCTCAGCATACTGTGGACTTTGATCAAAGTCTCTGTATACATACATATACAAATATATAGAGAGATACAGAGACAGAGAAATAGAATGATTGATGCATATTTGAAAATATAAATGTAATAATGTTTTTCTATTTAATCCTAATAATTAATTATTGTGGCAATTTTTTGCATTACAAAAGATCTGGGAAGCGAAGGAGCCTTGCGGCCCTTAGGGAGCTTGCGGCTTCCCCGCAGTTGTGGGGGGGGCTAAGCATGGGTATGTCTTTAAACCTTTGAATAAATTGTTTTTATATTTGAAAAGACTGCATAAATTTTATCAAATAAATATGTGGTTAAATTTTAATCGATGATAACACGAATGCATACACCGTTTAGTCGTATGTGGGTTCGAGGGTATGGCATCCTAAAAATTTCCAGTTATTTTGCACAACCGCCCACACATACATACCCACACATTTACTCATACTGATATTTGTCATCGTCCCGGTTGATCAGCTGTTAGTCTTCAAAGTCATTTGAAGACTCACAGAGGGACACGTGATGCAGGAGACGAGCCTTGAGGCGGCAATCAAGATGCTGCTATCATCAAATATGAATAGAAAATAACTCTAAATCATTCAAACAATGCCAAATTCAGACTCATCCTGACTTCTTGATACATACGTTCCCATCTTTATTGTCCAAACAAAAAGCTAATGAATAAATCATACAACTTGAGCGGTTTCACGAATTGATTCTCTATCAAATAATTCCCACAAAATGTATCAAATATTGTCAATTAATTGTCACAACCACTTCACTGTTTTACATGAAGTGCATTTATAAGAATCACGACTCTTCATTGTCAAAATATCAAGCATTTCCCTCGGGTCATTAGAGAGACGAGAATCTGTTTATAACCTATCTTTATTCTCTTTCTTTTCGTGAAGACAAACAAAGAGCGCATCTGCATCATATATAAACATAGTTTGAACTTTATACACAGAAATACAACTCTAACTGACTTTCATGAAGATATATTTACTTAGTCGAGCACCAACAAAAGTTAGGCAGAAGGTCAGTTTTATGTACTCATTATATCCTGGCTGTTTTTTTTAATGAATTTCCTCCTTCAGTTAAAGGAATTACTCTACCTGAGTGGACAGGTCTCATCTACCCGGGTTTTCGGAATCAGTGTTATCCTTAAACCTAGATGAGTTACTCCTCCGAGTTGATAAGCCTCATCTAACCGGGGCAGCTGAAAGTGAATGCGATGGTTGTGACCGGGATTTGAACTTGTTTAATAGGATTTCAAAGTCCCAGCTTTTACTACTTCACCACCCTCGCCGACTTTCATGAGGAAAGACTGGAATAAAATCGATCTTCTGATGAAATTTTCTTACTAAAACTCAGTTTGGAAAGTGCATTTTAAAACTAATATTTGATCACTGAAAGAGAATATTTTCTTTATCCAATCCCTCCAGACTTCTATTCTTATCTTCAGTGAAACTGTTGGAACGTTTCGGCCGATCTGCCCCTCAGTCTTCCTCAGGTATATCTCAACATCTGGAACTTTATCAAAACCGCGAACTAAGCTGTTATTTAATCTAAAGCGTTCGACTGTACACTCTCCTTAAGCGCAAACAGATAATATTGAATATTATTTTTTTCACCTACATCCGAGATTATTCCTATCACCTCCAGGTGAGTGTCACTCAAAATTTGTATAAACCAACGATTAGGGCCACAACAACATAGGTCTTGGTAATGCTGAAATATTTCCAACTTTCACTTCATTAAAACTAGTGACATTTTAAAGGTGAGAATCCTGCCAAAGTATTGACATTGAACTTGTTACTATTGCGACCAAGATAAAGAAAGCGGACAGCTCTTCCGGATTTCTTATAGACTAACGTAATCAGCGTTTCTTTCATAATCTACATGATAGCAAGAAGCGATTTAAAATTTGGATAACCACCTTGACTTAAAAAAAAGACTTTAAAGAACGTCTCTAAAAAAAGGAAAAAAACTTGAGCAATTCACAAAAAAAGAACATATAAACACAACTTTTTAAAAAAGCAGTGATATATTAATCAGTAAAATTAATTTTAACGTCTTGAAATCTTATTTTCCAATTCCCGATTATAAAGGTATTTTATTATTTAAGAAGAAAGAGTTCATATCAACATGCATCTGTGTGAAGGATAATTTTACGGGGACGAATGGAGTACCACAAATAAAAAAGAATGTAAAAGACCTTTTTCACAAAGTAGACCCTAATAAAATATTAGAGTTCCTAAGAGAAACAAGGCTAAACAGCAAAATATTTTTTTAAAAAACTTCATAGCACACATCACAACTAACACCAATAAAAGTGCAATATTCAAATAACAATCTCAAAATAAAATACAATAATAATAATAATGATGATGATAATAATAATAAACAAACTAAAAATAAATAAATAGCATAGCATAAAAAGAATAGTTATCAAACATAACAAAACAATCACTTCCCAATCACTAACCCAAGAGGATTGATAAGCCGTTAAAATAAATCAAACAACCAACCAACCAACTTTTTATAACAGAATCTCTAAAGGCGTCGTTTTTACATTTCATCAATATTTTATCGAACTTTCTATTTTTCTGTCGGTCTTTCTTCTCAGCCTAAGACAGACGATTCGCCCAAAAAAGATGAATAAACGGGTGCACAAGGCTGCCTAATATCATCAATGAACTAAACTTTTAAAAAATCAAAGACCAACCAGAAATACTTTCAGATATTTATTGAAGCAGGTAAGAATTTGGCAAAAAAGCTTCTTTTTTTTTTTGAGATAACATAAGGTGCAACAAAAGACCATATCAAAAATCAAAATTAGGAAGAATGATAAGTTTATAAAATTGACTTTTGATTTCACTGGCTGTTGACCCAGAGGTCAATATCAGTCTAGATTTTTTTTATTCTATGGCTTACATTAGAGTGGAAAGAAAAAGAGGAAAATTAATGCCAAAATCCCTTAAATTTCACACCATTTTTCATGAGCACAGATTTTGCACATTTCTGATAATTTTGTAATAACACAATCTTTAAAAATAAAAAAAAACATTCATTGGTTGCACTAAATATCTGCAAATTAAATCAAATTCTGAATTTTTCTTGGTTGGATTTTATAACTAGGTGAGCCAAAATTTTATCATCCAAGTTGTAAATTAAGATTAAAATAACAAATTAAATAAAGTAACCAATTTTGCTTTGAAAACGTTACCTTAAAATTTCTTTTGATTTTTTCCCCTATTTGTTTTTTGTTTTGTTTTTTTGTTTTTTCAAAAATTACCACCACCGCTTTTAAAGGCCATAAAACTGATTTTTTCCGGTCAGTTACCACACAGCATGGCAATAATATAATTCAAAAACAACTTTATTTTGTTTTGTTTTAAATTTTTTTTTTAAATCGGCTTCGTTTCATTCTTATATTTTGGTCATAAAATAAACAAAACAGTTCGTTCCCTCCTCCGATTGGTTTGTCTCTGGTGAATTAAGAAAAGCAGCAAAAAAATCTGTGTAATTTTAATAACTTCTGAAGATGAATTCATTTGTTGTCGTTGTTTTTTTATTGACAATTTCATTAGAATCCTTTGAGTGTAACGAGATACATAGTAATTTAAGCAGTTTGCGTAAATATCTTTTTAAAAAAGAGGCAAGTGATTTTAGCCCAGGGGAAAAGATTGATGATTTTGTAGACGTGAACTCAAGTTGGACTTTAGAAAGTTTGTATTTCGACTTTTTTCAGGAAAATTTAAATGTTGAATTTAGAATCGTTAGCAAATGGCACGACGCCAGATTGACCTGGGATCCACGGGTTTACGGAAATATAAAGCATTTGAGTTATCCCCCGGAACAGGTTTGGTCACCAAAAATAAACATCTTAAATGAAAAAAGCACTCAAAGATATAAAAGTAAGACACTGATAATCATCTTTAACAATGGAACGTTGATCAAGAATGAGAATTTATCAATTGATTCACTTTGTAATGTGGACGCTTCTTTATATCCTTTTCATAAGCAGTCGTGTCATATTTTGGCTTATATTGAACATAGTGATTTGTTTAAAAGAAGATTTCACAGTTTTCATTTGTATCACCAGAAACTTTTAAAGATAGAAAAATGGAAAATAATTACGAATTCCAATGTAACTTACGATTCTGGGTTAAGTATGGCAAATATCACATTTTCCTTAACCAGAATTAGTAAACAAAACATACTTTTGGTTTTGATACCTATTTTTATTATGGGATTTTTAAGTATTTTACCTTTGATATTGTCGGTTGACAATGGTGAGAAACTATCAATGTCTATAACAATCTTTCTCTCAAACGTCGTGTACACAATCGATTATGACAGTAAGATGCCCGTGAATGCAATAAATCCATCATTTATAACCTATTATCTTCTTTTCTCAATTATACTCAGTGGATTAACAACAATATGGGGGGTTATAACCACGTATATTTTTTACCTGCAAAAAGAAAACGGTATAAAAATTGGAAACGAATCCATAACTACAAAAGAAGTTGAATGCAAGAGTGAAAATCCCAAACAGAGTTTGCCAAAAAGAAGAGAATTCAAGAAAAAACTTGAAATACTTAACAATGTTATTTTCGCAATATTGTTTGTTGGATTCTTAATCAGTTCTGGTTTAATTCATTATTTTTTGACAAATTAAATGAAATAGTATTTTAAAATATATGGCATTATTTTTGGAACGAACCTTGTATTATAAATCACATTATTGTATTGTATTATTTCTATTTAAATGATTGTTTCCTCTAATTTCACTAAATGTAAAAAAGGAAGTAACTATTTAATCCAAATATTCTTTTATTGCATTGTAAAATTTTAGCACTTTGGTGTTTTGATCCCAATCATTAATAAAACCAAATAAATACACAAACAAATATGATATTGTTTTTATTATTATCATTATTTTTGTTGTTGTTGTTGTTGTTGTTGTTGTTGTTGTTGTTGTTGTTGTTGTTGTTGTTGTTGTTGTTGTTGTGGTTGTGGTTGTGGTTGTGGTTGTTGTTGTGGTTGTTGTTGTTGTTAAAATAAATTCAATGTAATTAGGAAACTTGAAACTCTGATACTATGTATATTGAATAAAATGGCACGCCTTCAAATATCACAAGCGAGTAGAATTACTTGTTTTATTGTTTTCATTTGTTTTTATTTTGGGTGAAGTAGGCTTTTTATCATTGTTCGAAATCCTTGAAATGAGGTATGATCATTTTATAAATATTTTTCGGACTGTTATTCTCATCTTTATTTTATTTGTTTCATTATGTTTCGACTGAATTATCCTTCGGTATTTTTCAAAAAAAAAATTATCTATTAAAGATATAACTAATACTAGATTTTAAAAAAGAAGATAGTTTTTAAAAAATATGAATTACTTTATAATAGCCGAGACAGACCGAAGGATAATTATTCGGTCGAAGCGGAGTGAAAAAAAAATAAGATGAGGACAATGGTCCGAAAAATACTTATTAAAAAAAGTTTTTTTTGTTTTATCCCAAGGCGAGCGAAGCGAGCCTTTTGGTAGTGAGGACTTTCGGTTACGTATGTTCCATATAGACTCGGATATGGCTGGGCCTAGCAGGCTCAAACTTGGTGTGCTGATAGAGGGCATGGAAGAGAATGTGCCCGCGAAGGAATTTTTTTCAGCTCTGCCTGATATGTTCAAACAGTTTATCGTCAGTTCGTGAATTTAGCACTTGTAATGACTGCGGGCCTTGGGGGTATGTCGCACCCGTTGTTCCTGCTCCCGTTGTTGCCGCTCTCTTGAGGCGTGCGACACATCTACTTAATTTATTTAATGTTATTTTCAGATCGGAAGTTGTTAGTAAATTCAATCATTAAAAAACTCTTTAAAATGAATTCATTTTTTCTAGAATATTCTTTCTTCGAGTGACTATTTAAAATGAAACTCTTAAGAAATAAAGGTGTTTGCATTAAAGAGAAAAAAATCCTAAATAGATGACAAACAGTTGATTTCTGGTTAAATATTCATACAGAGTTTTAAATCTTTATGTTCCTTTACGTTCCTGCAAAGATTACTGCAATGATTTGTTCAACTTTTGCAGATACCTTTTACGACTTATGAAATGAACAACAACGGGTTCTCTCACACAGACTTGTTTTCCCTCTGACTCCAAGGAAGGTCACTTGCCCATGACAGTGTGCAAGCGCGGAGGGTGACCGGCGTGAGTATCCAAATTATTAATTCCGAAGAGTGAGGGTTTGCAACCGCTAACTGCAATATGTGCCAATATGCTGGAGTGCCAGAAAAAACTTATTATCACACTGTCCCCAGGAATCCTAACCCCCCCCCTGCCCGGTGTTGGCAGGATCAGGACATTCGTCGGAATGGCTCAGAAGGAATTGCAAATCGCATTGTTATGGTGACTGAACTTATACACTTATGACCTGAAAGTTTTATTTCTCTGTTGCTGATATCGATGGTTTGAGACTCTAAGAAAGCAACTGTCCCAGTCATGGATGTGCGTTGGAAGCGGAATTGCGTCTTTAAATTCTTCGGCGAAAGAAAAATGGAACCAACCAATATTCACCAACGTTTACGAAGTCGTTGATGTCATCACAGTTAGGAAATGGGTTTCTGATTTCAAAGTGGCGACATAGATGTGAGTGACAAAGCGCGCTCCAGGTGCGAATATTGACCGCTGGCAAAAAGTGCTTTATGGTTACTAGTAACTATGTAGAAAAATAAATTTTAACGCAAACCGTTTTAACAGTCTTACTCTTGTATCCGCAGCTCTTCAATTTTAAATAAATAACTCTAAAAATAATACGTGGCATTGCTTTTGGAACGATCCACGCAAATGTGTCTTATTTTATTGCTCTCCTTGGATGGACAGAGTTTAAATTCAAGAAATATTTCTGGCGGTGAAATTTATTTTAAATCCGTTGTTCTAAAGATTATAATGAATTGATTAGAAATACAAAATTATTACAACAATAATAATAGTCCTTGGTCTAGTTAGAAGGCAATCGGACTTCGGGATTGTTATATGCGAGTTCGAATCCATTTGCGTTCATAATTGGACTAATGTCCTCGGGAAAGGTACGATTCCTCACATTCCCTTCAGCCATGGGTTAAAAAGTGCTCATTGTGTTATTAAAAAAAAACAGCGTGTGGACAAAAAGAACGTTTATCAAAACATGATTGTTTCCGGTATTAAATGACCTAAAAGGGTTGATATGCTGTAAAACAAACAAATAACAATAGCAAATGGAAAATCAAGAACAATTTTTTTCTCTCTAAAAAGTCAATCAAATAATTTGTAATTATTATAAGAAGTTTCAGCCTTTATTTTTGTATTGAAAACAAAATGAATATTATATTTATTTAATGAGCAACACCAACCAAGTTTGGCACAAGGCCATATTCTAAGGTGAAGGCAATGGTTTTGACCGGGATTTGAACTCGCATACTACGATACCAAAGCCCAAGCTTTTACCAATGCTCCAACTTCGCTGCCCAAATCAAAATTAATATGAAATTATAAAAAGTGATAAAAAAGAAACTTTTTTCACTTTAGTTTGTTTATAATAATAAAAATGCATAACACTTAAAAAGTTAAATTAAATAAACAAATAAAACAGACATCAAAAATAAATAATAATAAAAAAAAAAAAGGATAATCAGTGCCGTGCTTAGCCACATAGCGGCCCCGGTGCAGAATGCTCCTTGCGGCCCCTTGACCCTAAAAAGTCAACTTGCACATCCACAAAATATCATGGGCTTCGATCACAGTCTATATACACATACATGTCTAAATAAATAGAGAGACAGAAAGACAGACAGAGAGATGGATTCAGTGGCGTTTTCGCCACCCGGAGCGGTCGTAAGATTTGACCACTGATAATCTGTTAACGTTGAAAATTAAAGAAAAAATAAAAATATTTGTTTTCATGGAACTACAATTAATGGTTTAACAATATTCAACCTAAAAATGTTTATCAATGGACTAGTGAGTTAAAAATCCGTTTAAAAACAGTATAATTACACACATAACACAAATTCGTTTTTGTTTTAAAATTACAGATGTTTGTTTGCTTCTTACTATTATTTTTTTTTCTATTGTATATTTTTACCCCCTCAAAATGCCACCCCCTGGTATACGCCACCCAGGGCGAACTGCTCCCTCCGTCCCTCCGTTGCTACGCCACTGGATGGATCGTAAGAAACATATAAGTGTAATAATAATTTTTTATTTAATCCTAAAAAATAATTATTGTGGTAATGTTTTGCATTACAAAAGATCTGCTAAGCCAAAGAGCCTTGCAGCCTCTAGGGAGCTTGCATACCCCTCCCCGCAGTTGGTGGTAGTAGAACTGGTGGTGGTGGTGGTAATAGTAGTAGTGGTGGTGTTTGTGGTAGTTAGATGATGTTTGAAGAATTTCAGGTCAAATTGTCCAATTGCAAAAGGTCCAATTTGCCATATGATCCATTCAAATTTCGTCCATCGACAACAGTGTCCAATTATTTTTTAATGTCCATGAAATATTTTCCAATTATACTAAATCGTTCATTAGTGAAAAAGCCAAAACAAATTTTATTAATTAATAGATTAATTAGATAGATGATTATTTCTTTTTTCAGAAAAGTTAGGGCTAGCCAATTTATTTTTGGGGGGAGCAATGTTTTGTTTGGACCCCTTTTGCCTTTTCTGTGGACATTAAAAAAATTGGACATTATTCACGATGGGCGTAATTGGTATTGAGGATATGGCAAGTTGGACTTTTTTGCAATGGGTATTATGACTTACCACCGTTTAAAGTTTTACAAAGTACCCAATTTGTATTCTAATTTAGGCAGCGAAGGTGGATCAGTGGTCAAAGCTTGGACTCTGGAATCGTATTACACTAGTTCTAATGCCAGTCAAAACCATTCCATTCACTTTCAGCTGTCTCGGGCAGATGTGGCTTTTTAACTCGGAAGAGGCGTAAAAAAACTCCCTGGTGGATGTATCCAGTAGATATTGAGTAATGGAATAAATTTATCATTTTCAGCAAGTCATTGATAATATTCACGAACTCCTGGAAAATATCACTGCTTAAATGTCTTCAGTCTTTTTCTAACATCATAAGAACCCGTAAATAATTAACCACCGATTCCTAACACTAGATGAACCCCGATAATGATAAGAAGAGAACTAAATAACTAGATAAAAGAACAGGTCGAGATTAATTATAAAATATGTAGAAACAATATGATAAGGAAGATGTCAAAATAATTGCAGTTATTGCAAAAATACACACGTCAAATTTGAAGCGATTAAATCCTAGTTTTTTTATTTTCCATTTTGAAAGTTCCTTTATTTTAGTTTTTTCTTTAAACGATGTTGAGTTGACAATTTCTTCTGGTTTAATCCTTCGGTTTTTTATCGACTGTGACGAATTGTCTTTCTCTCTATCATCGACCAAAGCCGGGAAAGCACCCAAAATTGATCCAATCGTACTCAATCCATTAACAAAAATTAACAGCATTTGGTGAATCATTAAAACTGGTGTCGACTTGGAATCCCACGGTAAACCGCTTTTGAATTCAAATAAATATAAGGAATTGGCTAAAAGTATTGTCGTGACTAATGTCACTTTCTCGCCACTCTCAACCGGCATCAAGTTAATAAGAACACTCAAGACTGACATTAAAACCACGAAAAAGACGATGCTTACATGGAAGAAACTTGTTTTTTGGATTAAATTAAAACTGACCATAATGAATTGAAATCCATCAAAATTATTGAAACTGCCACTGAGACTCACATTCCAATTTGTAAATGTAAAATAAGTCGCTTTCAAAAGAGAAAAATTAGTAAATCTTGAAGACGTGTTTAATTGATAAGGCAGAGAGAATGAAAAAGAACATTGTTCTTTGCTAAAAGGAAACGATTGAAGATCAGAGTTGCAAGTAAGACTTACCGAAAAAATCAAAAGCCATTTAATTTTACAATTATTGTGAATGATAAGATCAAAATTATTATTTTGGGTTGAGCCCAAATCCTGACCAAAGTTCAATTTTGGTTGCCATATTTTATCGCTAATCACGTCAAACTGGGTGATGTTTCCGTATTCAGAAGAATTCCAAACTAGATTCTCATCACACCATTCTAAATCAAATCGAAGTAACGCTTTGATTAATCCTTTTTGAAAGTTGAATTCTCGTAGACTAATCGCTGTAACTGTCAGATTGATGTTGACAGGTTGGCTGTGATTTCGAACAGGCCGAAATTCTTTGTTATAATTTTGAAAAAGCTGCTTTTGTAGAAGGACTTCAATCCCCGTAGAGAAAACACATTTTACAAATATAAAGTTAAGGAAAAAATGTTGCTGCATCTTCATTTCCTTTTTTTTTTTTTTTTTTGTACGTTTATTCTAATGTTTTACTTCTTACTTTGTTTTGTGTTTATTAAAGGGTTTTTATTTGTTTTTTCTTCCTTTTTTTCTCTTCCTTGTTAGTTTTATAAAAATAAGAACCAATATTGGTTATGAAATGTTCACAAATAGTTTATGCAAGATTGGTTTATTTATATAAATTTCTATGGTTTAACAACGCGTGTAAATGATGCAATCTGGAAAATTCTTTTATAAATAAAATTCACAGGGAAAAAAGTCTGATGCGAATACGAAACTTCCGAAAGATCAACAAAAAAAGATTAAAAATAGTTTCGTCCTTTTACAAAATTCAGATGAAACTTTTATAAATGAAATCAAAATCGGATCTGTTTATATACTCTTAGAATGAGTGTGTATGTGTATGTGACTGTGTATGCATGTGCGTGAGTTTGATTGTGTATGAATGTGTGTGTGTGTCCTTTTGTGTAACCATGTGTGTGTGTTTATGTTTATTAATGCTTGTGTGTGTGTGTGTGTGTGTGTGTGTATCCGTGTCTGTGTGATTGTGTGTGTCTGTGTCCTTGTGTGTATCCGTGTGCGCGCGCGCGTGTGCGTGTGTGTGTGTGTGTGTGTGT
>JAUZSX010326700.1:0-11301 GCA_034780655.1 Idiosepius hallami | reverse complement strand
ATGCACTAAAAATATTTATACTTTTTAATAATTTTGATTGATTTTTCACAATATTAAATCATTGGGGGTCGAAAAATGGTTATTTTATTGCGCATCCTCACCATACCAGAGATTTTTTTTTTCCAGAGAGGTTTTGAATCCGTGTTTTATTATTTTTTTTTTTTTTGTTTAAAAAACATTAACCAACAAAAATAAAGATGAGAACAATAGTCCGAAAAATAATTGTACAAGGTCTAAATATATTTATATATCAGTTTATGGGGAAAAAAAGTTATACCATTGTAAAGTTTAATCTTCACTAAATAATTTGTAAAACTTTGCATATTCATTAATCATGCAATTTTTGGTAGATTTTTAAAGAAGAAAGCGACTGGTTTAATCCTTAGAACCCTGACTTAATGATCAACAGTAACTCAGAGGCGTTTATATGAAGAAAATAGCGGCGGTGCCCGCCCGGTGTGTGTCTTTTCTTTTATTGTCTTAAGTCATCAAGGCCTATGCATCGGCCCATTAGAGTTAAAAGGGTTAAGAAAAATTGTAAGACCATTTTAACAAAACACCACCGCATAATTTAGTCGGACAGCATTACAACGCCCAACTAGAATAGCTTTATTTTGTCGAAAAAATTAGTTATTTTAGATTTAAAGAATTTGGGCCCCAACTCTTATAATAAAATAAAATGACTAATTTTCCCAAACACATTAAAAAAAAACAGTTGTTTTTTAAGTGTTCCTTAATTTAAAGAAATATTAGTAATTTCTAAGAGAGATATATTATCAGTGTTTATTATTGCATACTTTTATCTCAACTAACTTAAAATAAAAATAAAAAGTATATCTTTCTTTGTCTGAAATGTACACGACCCAGACATGAAGGGTTGTTAGAGATGGTCCTAGTTCAACCCTAAGGTGGTGACTGGTGACCACAACAAAATGAGAAACAATTGCCAGCGCTTTTGCAGAATAAGCAAATGGATAATTTTTTTTGCTCGGGGACTTTACACCGGTTGTAAGACAGCAATTTGATGGGTTAGGGTTAGGGTTTAGGGTTCAGCCAAATTTCTCCATTTGCTTGTTCTGCAAAAGGTCCCAATTGCCATTAGATTTTTTTCCAAGAATTTCAACTTACATTTCTACCGTTATTTTGATGTAGTGCCATCATCATCATGGTATTATTATTCCTCCGGTTTCTTTGATGAGAATGGTAATAATGCATATTTTGAACAAGCGAAGAAGAAGAAGAAGGGGACTGGCTATTGTTGTTGTTGCCTTCATTCCAAAGACCAACTGGAATTTGGCCAAAGGGATTTGGACCCACAGGACAATTATTTGGTTGCAAGACATGGTGATGATGATGATGGTGATGATTAGTATTATTATTATTATTTTGTTGTTGTTGTTGCGACTGTTTCTTTCTCCGAGATTCACTCATTTTTCTTTGTTGACTTTAAAAACAATTTTATAAAAAAGACCGGACTGCGGACGACGACTCTGTCTTTATTGAAAAATTGTTATTTCTGCTGAGGTACAAAAAAGTATTATTATTTTTCTAAATATATTAATGCAAAGATAGAAAAGAAAAATAAAGGCATTTTTATATCTGAATTTAAGTCATTTGTTGTTTTGTTTTTTGGGGGAGGATTATTTTCGGGGATCGGAATAGTCAAACTAACCCTCCTGACTCCCTGGCCATATCCACGCGACGAGGAGGTCCCCACCCAGAACACTGGGGCCTCTTTTTTTTTTCAGAGATTTTACCTCATTATTAATAAAGGAGTTATTAATAAAGTTATTGCAATTTAACTAATCTTTACAAAAATCCTCCAATGTTGTGAATAATCCACCAGAATTTCTTATGGCTTTTTTTTTTTAAATTCTTTTTGAGGAAAAGAAAAATTATTTCTTGTTCAAATCAAGATTCAGTGTTTGTAGCTCTTCGCTTTGAGGAGACTGAAAAATTAGCAAATGACAATTCACAGGAGAGTTCCACTTAAACAAGCACAGATAACTATTAAACAAGGGAGATTACTCTGAATAATATATCAGGCCTATTTAATTGGTGAGCAGCAGTAGCAACCAAGTTTGGTCCAAGGCCATTTTTAAGGTAATAATGTAATGGTTTGGACGGGGATTTGAACGACTATTCAACATACTACGATTCCAGAGCTTTACTAATGCTCCAACTTCGCTGCAATGATTATTATTTTGAATATGGTGTGGTGCATTTGTGCAGCAGAGCTGCCTGCACTGCAGCTGCTGATTGCAGACGGGTTGCCAATTTGGCCTTTTTAACCCTTTAGTATCTCAGAGGCTATTATATCAGCCATGGAGACCTAGAGCAAAAAGAGATACAACCATATTTCAGCCTTTATATGACTCTCAATACTAACAGCTTTAAGTGACAAGTTGGTAATTATGCTAAGTCAGTTAAAAGAATTAAGACCAAATTTTAAAATCTGGCCTTTTTTTTTTTTCTTTTACATTAGTTTGGCCTCAAAATTTATTTTTTGACTTTTTTTTTTCGATTTGGACTTTGGCATTTTTTCTTAATTTTACAGAATTACTTTCTATTATTTAATTATTGTCAATTTTTCAATTTGGTTATTTTTAACCTGCAGTCAATTTATGATTTGGAATATTTTTTATAATTTTTGATTAAAGACTTTTAATTTGTTTGAAACATAAACCTTTCTAATGCCTAAGTGTAAAAAGGATTATTTTTATGGTGGAAGAAAATAGAACAAAACTTGGGAAAAATCAATTCAAGTATTTTTATCTTATTTTAAATCTAAAGTTTGGAATAATTTTGATATTTTTTATTAAAGACTTTTAATTTGTTTGAAATGTAAAACTTTAGAGTGGAAAAAGAATGCTAGAAGAAAATAGAACAAAGCAAAGAAAAAAATCCTATTCATGGTTAAAATATGCTAATGACAATCAAAGTGAATATTATGTGATGTGCAACAATTTTAATCCTTTCGACCCTAAGGGGCCGATATATCGGCTTTAGTAACCAAAGGCAAAAAAAGAAACACTGATATTTCTACCCTAAAATGGTTCTTTAATAGAATGACTCTGAGTGACTACTTGGTAATATTGCCAAGTCAGGGTCCAAAAATGAAAGCTTAAATATCGTTGTGTGAGTGTCTTCTTTTGCCATAAGTACCCAAGGTCGATATATCAGTTCTTTAGGGTTCAAAGGGTTAATGTAATTCCAAATTTATCTTATTTTTCCATTTTGTATAAAAACTGTAATTTGACCTTTTTCCTTATTTTAATATTTACATTGTGTTTTTATTTTTTTGCTTGTTATTTGTCCTTTTGCGCTGATACGGAACTTTTTTTTTTCTTGCTGCTATCTTTTGACTGACTGCTCTTTGCTGAATAAATCGAATCTTCTAAAAGAAATGTCGTGAGGTGGGGTGGTCCTGATTCTCCTTTTGTGCTGATTTTGATCTGTTTATTGTAAGTAAATTATTTAAACAGTAGAATTCTAACTCAGAAAAAAAAGTGAACAACTTCTTTCTTAATATTTCTAAACCCATCACAGTCAATTCACTGCATCCAATACTTACAATTATACGCATAGACTTGCAGAACCAAATACGATGAAATCTACTTGTGCTGGTTTTTGTGGCTTTTTCGAAAAAAGGTTGTCTTTGAAGTGTTCTCTACTCTTTATGGTTTAAGAGTTAAAATTTTAGTATTTTTGAGAGAAGAAAAGTAGATTCTTCATTTATCAAATTTTACATCTCAACTAACATGTATTTTTAAAATTTTCTTACCTTCAGAGGAGAGTGTATTTAAGTTTACTTTTTTCAAACATTGTTGACATTTATCAATAGAAATTTGTTGACTTTATATGTCAAGATAAATGTTTAAATACATTTTTGATAAAAATGAAAATAATTCAGTATTTTGTAAATCTATCAACTTGCAACTAAAGTAGTTGAGAAAGTCTATTGTATATTAAAACAGTAAGTGTTAGGAAAAAAATTAAATTGTAGATGTAATAATTACTATGAACTGTAAACAGTTGAAATTGAGGGGGAGAGCGGCCAGTGTGTGAGTTCCGTGCAACCAGAGTCGCTCGGATGGAGCCGAAAGATGACCAACACTTAGTAGTGAGGATAATTTTTTTTCCTTTTACCATAATGCAGGCTGTATTCGCTGCTACTCGACCCCTTTTCAAAAAGGTTGTACAGAACCGTTGTAGTTATCCAATTTTAGTAGTATATATTTCAGTAAGCTTACAAATATCTTTTGTAACTGGCAATGATTCTAAAACGCTGCTGTTATTTGTAGTTGTGATACAACTAGTGCATAATTAGCATATGCAAAATCTGAAAGTAAAGCCAGCAATTTTTCCAACATAAGTACATTACATATGCATATTTCAGTGATTTTTTAGTCATTGTGCAAAGCTAATTTTGATGATCTGAATGCTTTAATGCTCACTTTTGAGCTCACTTTGATTTGTTTTTTTTCTAATTTTTGATTTGTTTGTTTTTTTTTCTAATTTTGTGTTTCTAATGCATCCAGAATATTTCTACTCTGCTTCCACAATGTCATACCAAAAAAAAAATAATAATAATAATGTACAAAGGTCATTCCCAAAACAATGCTTCCTATTTTGCGTTCTACTTTGTCTGCAACTCTTAATACGTGTTAAATAAACTTTGTGCATTAAACACGGGTAATTTGCATAATTCTTACTTGTCTAGACTCATCTGATTTCAGTCTTCGAACGGCTTTCATCACGTCAAAATCTTCACTGCTAAAAATGAAATCCAGTTATCAGAATAAGAAAATTTAAAAACAATTATTGTCTATTAATTATTAAATTAGACCAAAAATAATAATTCTTATTATAAACAGTATTTAGAGAACAACAATTTACTCCCTTTTATGACTCACTACTAGAGAGATAACGAAAAACTTTTTTTTTACAAAACATGGTTGTTTTACATTTCAACAAAACATGGTTGTTTTAAAGTTATGGCGATACAAAAATTTTACCAAGAAGATAAAATTGCATCAGCAGAGACTGTCTTGTAATTTAATAGGCGCGGACGTAGTTGTACACAAATGATTTTTCCCAACTAATTCTGGAGCCTTGTGCAGACAATTATTACTGAATATAAATAAATAATAAATAGATTAATTTTCTGTTATTAGGATGGATTCTTCCTACTCACCCTGGAATGTTGTCTCTTTACCCCTGGAGTAAAGGGCAAATCCATGGTTGGACAGTCCTGATCTAAATGAAATAAATAAAACAAGCCGCGCGTGCATGGTACCCCTAGCACTAAAAGTCCCCGAGGGACGCAAAACAGATTTTTCCCGAGGTAAACACTATTCAATTTGTGAATTTGTGAACATGTCTCAAAACATAGGTTCCCCTCATTAAATATCGGGGTACCAAAAATAAATATAAATAAAATACATAGCTTTATAGAGCGTGATTAATTTATTAATTATAAATCATTTTTACTAATAAAAATAAAACTTTGTCGTTGAATAGAATCGAACTCAAAATGTAACCCTTCGTTATCCGATGAAAGAACAAGAAAGCCCGCAAACAGTTTGCTGAAGACATGTCAACAAAGCACATGGATTACTGGAACCATGTCCTATGGTCTGATGAGACGAAAATTAATTTGTTTGGTTCTGATGGTCTCAAGCATGTGTGACGGCAACCAGGTGAGGAATACGAAGATAAGTGTGTCATGCCTACAGTCAAGCATGGTAGTGGGAATGTAATGGTCTGGGACTGCATGAGTGCTGCAGGTGTTGGAGTGTTACATTTCATTGAGGGAAACATGAACTCCAACATGTACTGTGAATTACTGCAGCAGAACATGATCCCCTCCTTCCAGAAAGTGGGTCGCAGGGCAGTGTTCCAGCATGACAAGACCCCAAACACACCTCCAACATGACCACTGCTTTGCTGAAGAGGCTGAGTGTAAAGGTGATGGACTGGCCAAGTATGCCTCCAGATTTGAACCCAATAGAACATCTTTGGGGGATCCTCAAGCGGAAGGTACAGGTGTGCAAAGTCTCAAATATCCGGTAGCTCCGCAACGTCGTCATGGAGGAGTGGAAGAACATCCCAGCTTGGTGCTCGACGAAGTAAATGTAAACACACATACTAGTGTTCCTCTCCTCTGATATACATGTACAAGCAAATACACTGACCCATCCGTATATATAAAGTAGTTCAAGACACGAAATGATAGTACACACAAATACATGCAAGTGTGTGCGCACACACACACGCAAACACAGATGAACTAATTCAGTATGACATGCATATACACACGCACAGGGTCGTGCTAAGGGCCCCCGCAGACCCTGCAACTGCTGGAGGCGCAAGGTTCCTGGGGATCGCAAGGTTTGTTGGCTTCACAGATCTTTTGTAATACAAAAAAATGACCACAATAATTATTTATTAGGATTAAATAGAAAATCATTATTACACTTTTATGTTGAAATATGTATCCCATTTCTATGTCTGTCTCCATATATTTGTATATGTATGTATATATTGACTTTGATCGAAGCTTACTAGTATAGTATGTTGTGGGTGTGTAAGTTGCCTTTTTAGGGTGAAGGGGCCGCAAGGCGCATTCTGCATCGGGCCGCTAGGTGGCTAAGCACGGCACTGCTCACTTGATGCAGCGTTACACTTGGATACACGCACTTTAGACACATCTAGACTGACACACATCTAGAAACCAACTGGCGTAAGTGCTTATAGATAAACCAAGTGGATATCACCAGCCATTGCTGGGCTTGATTTAACCAAACCGGACTTCGATGTCCTAAAGTAGCCGGCATCTAGAAGCTTACACATACCAACATACATACACATGATATTGATGATATACATTGACACGCATACATACCAACACCAACACGTACATACATCAAGACGTGATGATGATGCACGCTCCCTATGATACACAGTAAGAAGACAGACCAGTAAATTTAGAGGGAAAATAAATTCAGAAAAAAGATTGATTGAAGAAGCGGGAAAAAGAATAAAAGCGCGAAAAACAGAGGTGGATCTTTTGAACCCTAACTAAACAAAATAACCAACTAGTCACTCAGAACCATTCCTTTTAAAGAAACATGTTTGGACCAAAATCTCGACGTGTCTTTTTTTTTTTTCCTTAGGTCGTCATAGCCGATATATCGTCCCTTTAGGGTTCAGCGGGTTAATGTTGCGAGAAGAAGTAAGAAAACAAAACCTGAAATTTATTATATGAAGTACACGACTTTAAGTGTAATGGCAGTCGACGTGGCTCAGTGGATAGGCAATCGGACTTCGAAACCGTACTTCGCGGGTTCGAATCCACGTTGTTCCGTCTATGTTAACATGTCGACTAATACCATTGGGAAAGGTATGAAGCCCTATCTTCCCTCCAGCTATGGGTTAAATAGTGAAAGACCATCAACGGTGGATGCATTGGATGGTAACGGCACTGAAGGCGATTGAAGGCTGCAACATTCGTTGTGGTTCTTTCTCCATGCCATTGGAACCAGGTCTTCCTCTGCCAAGAGGCCGTGTGGTGACTGCAGGAGCATCAGTCTCTCCATGTTAAAAGACATCACGCACAGGCGTCCTCCCGAAAGGGTCCACAGGCACTAAGACGGAGGACAGTCATACTCGAACACGAGTGACTGCCAAGAAGACTTTCACCCGATTCGAAAGTTTGCCTTTCGATGGCAGAAGGTTTTCGAAGATAGTGCTCTTTATTTCGAGAAATAAATTTTATTGCTGTTTCTTTGGTAACATTTCAATCGTTTGCAAGTATTCGTGAAGTTTTGGGACAACCTAATATTTAAACCTTTGAACCCTAACATATCAAAATTACCAAGTAGTCACATAGAGATGTTTTATTAGGGGAACATAATTGGATCAAAATGTTGGAATGTTTTCTTTTGCCTGATGTAATCAGGGCCAATATATCGGCCTCTTAGGATCTAAAGGGTTAAAAATCATATCCTTGATTTTTTATCTATGTTTAAATACCTGGTTAAATTCTTTTGATTTTAAGAGACCGATATATCGGCCCTGGCAATATAAGGCGAAAGAAGACACACCGATATTTTGGCTTCAATATGTTCCTCTAATATATCGATTCTGAATGACAACTTGATAATTTTGATAAGTCAGGGTTCAAAGGTTTAACAAAAATTAGTTGGATTGGAATATTTTTTGAAAAATCAAAATTAAATTCATTTATTTTTAATTTTCTTGGAAAACTAGATTCACCAAATTCAATGCTTTATCTATTTCTAAACGACAAAAATGTTTTGGTGGGCTCCTCCACTGCAATATTGTCAAGTAATCAATCAGAGCCGTTCTATTAGAGAACAATATTAATCCTTTCAACCCTGACTTATTAAAATTACTTAGTAGTCGCTTAGAGTCGTTATATTAGAGGAACATATTAAAACCAACATATTGGTTTGTCTTTAATTTGCCTTATGTTTTCAGGGTCGACATATTGGTACCTTAGGGTTTAAAGAATTAAGCTTTTGGGACCTGACTTAGCAATGCTACCAACAAGACAATCAGAGCCGTTCTATTAGAAGACCATATTAAACCTATGGGACCTGACTTAGCAATATTATTAAATAGTCAATCAGAGCCATTCTATTTATAACCATATTAAACCTTTGGACCAAGACTTAATACTATCAACTAATCAATCATACCCGTTCTATTAGATGACCATATTAATCCTTTGAACACCGACTTATCAAAATTACTAAGTAGTCGCTTAGAGTCGTTATATTAGAGCAACGTATTAAAACCAACATATTGGTTTGTCTTTTTTTTTGCCTTATGTTTTCAGGGCCGATATATCGGCCCCTTAGGGTTCAAAGGTTATGCCTTGGGGACCTGACTGAGCAATGCTACCAACAAGTCAATCAGAGCCGTTCTATTAGAGAACAATATTAAACCTTTGGAACCTGACTTAACAAAATTAACAACTATTTAATCAGAGCCATTGAAACCTTTGAGGACTGCTACCAACTAGTCACTCAGAGCCGTTCTATTTATAACCATATTAAACCTTTGGACCCAGACTTAGCAATACTACGAACTAATCAATCACAGACGTTCTATTAGGTGACCATTTTAAACCTTTGAACCCCGACGTATCAAAATTACCAAGTAGTCGTTATATTAGAAAAACATATTAAAGCCAATGTATTGGAGTGTCTTTTTTAACCTTATGGTGCCAGGGCCGATATATCGGCTTATTAGGGTTCAAAGGAGTAAACCTTTAGACCCTAACTTAGCCAAATTACTAACTCGTCAATCAGAGCCGTTCTATTAGAGAACAATATTAAACCTTTGGATCCTGACTTAGTAAAATTACCAACTAGTTACTCAGAGCCGTTCTATTGGAGGACCATATTAAGGCCAAAATATCGGTGTGGCTTCTTTTGCCTTAGGTTACCAGGGCCGATAAATCGTCCCATCCGTGTTTTTGACTAACGAATTTTTCTAATTCAATTATATTATTTGGCAACGAAGTTAGAGCATTGGTAAAAGCTCGGGTTCTGAAATCGTAGTACGAGAGTTCAAATCTCATTCAAAAACCATTGCATTCACCTTAAAAATGGCCTTGTGCCAAACTTGGTGGGTTTCCGATCACCAAGCAAATATATCTTCGATTAGCCTTAATCCTTTGAGCCCAGACTTATCAAAATTACCAAGTAGTCACTCGGAGTCGGTATATTAGAGGAACATAAATAAGCCAAAATATTGATGTGTCTTTTCGTGCCTTATGTTTTCCAGTCCGATATATCGACCCTTTAGGGTTTAAAGGTTTAATTGAACTCTCAGCGTGTCTGCACTCTAAAAATGAATGTACATGTTCTTGATATCAGCTGGAGGTTGGCGGGGGGGGCTTCTCGTTTATTTAACCTATGGACCCTAACTTAGCAAAATTACTAACTAGTCACTCAGAGGTGTTCTTTTAGATCACCATAATAAGGCCGAGATATCGGTAAGTCTTCTTTTGCTTAGATTTCTAGGGCTGATATATCGGCTCTTTTGGGCCTGAAGGATTAAAATAAAGCTTCTGTCTCAGTTATAACCTTTCTTATAACGCGAGTTCAAATCCCAGTCAAAACCATTACAATCATCTTTGGATGCCTCTGGCAGATGGGACTCGTTAACTCGGGAGAGCATCTCATCTAGGTGAAGGGTAACACCAAATGTAAAAAGCCTGGATAAGAGCACATAAAAAATGGCCTTGTGCCAAACTTGGGTTGGTGTTCACCAAGTAAATATAATATCCTCATCTAGGTGAAGGGTAACACCAAATGTGAAAAGCCCAGGTAAGAGCAAGTAAAAATGGCCTTGTGCCAAACTTGGGTTGGTGTTCAACAAGTAAATATATTATACTCATCTAGGTAAAGGGCAACACCGAATGTAAAAAGCCCCGGTAAAAGCACATAAAAATGGCCTTGTGCCAACCTCACCAAGTAGTATACCGACAGACCGATACTCAGGCAGAAATTAAGTGGAAGTAGCACACTGCTTATCAATTTCCAATTGCATTTTTATCCAATTAGTCTAATAGCTGCCAGACAGGGTCCACAGGTATCCTTTGGGTATTCAGGGATCCTTGGGATCAACGTAAAACTTATTGGGGTCCACAGAAACTAGTGGGGTCCACACGTAAAACATACCTGGAACCACAGGGACATTTGGGATCCACAGGGATACTTGAGGTACATGTGCAACGTATGGGGGACAATAGAAACATTTGGGGTCCACAGGTACACTTAGGGTCCACGTAAAACTGGTTGGGATCCACAGGGACACTTAGGGTCCACAGGGATACTTGAGGTACATGTGCAACGTATGGGGGTCTACAGAAACAATTGGGATCCACAGGTACAATTAGGGTCCACGTAAAACTTGTTGGGATCCACAGGGACACTTGGGGTCGACAGGGATACTTGAGGTACATGTGCAACGTATGGGGGACCATAGAAACAATTGGAGTCCACAATTTTTTATTTTTTTGTCAGGTTTTTACCGTCATGTTTTTATTATCTATTTTTATCCCGTCAAAATCCTGCCCCCCCTGGCATGTGCCACCCGGGGCGGACCGCTCCCTCTGCGAGTCCCTTGCTACGCCACTGGTCCATGTACGATATTGAAATAAAATAAGATGGTAGAGCTGTTATTATTCATAGAAAGAGAATAAGATAGAATTAATATTCTTTTAGGGAATTAGACATTTTCATCCAAATAAAAGTTTTTAAA
>JAUZSX010326689.1:0-11302 GCA_034780655.1 Idiosepius hallami | reverse complement strand
AATTGAATGGATGGATCAAAAGTTATAGACCGGAAAGGGTTATTTTTGGCTGTTTTGGGGCATTTTTACCACCTTGGGGGCTAACGAGATTTTTTTCAAAAATCGGAGAATGTCACTTTCTAGCCCGACCAAAGTTACAACTTCATGCAAAATTTCAGAAAAATTGAACGGGTGGTTGCAGAGAAAAACACGAACGAAAGAACGAACGAACGAACGAACAGGCCTCAAAACATAGGTCCCCCTCATTAAAAATCGGAGTACCAAAAATATTGAATTAATTTATTTAACAGAACTAATTTTTATGAAAATAATATAATTTATTAAACAAAAATAATAATTATTATGAAAATAATGATTTTTTAAAAAAGTTTTTTAAAATTTAAAGAATTATTTTCTTTTTTGACTTGATTATATAAATTTGAATTTTTTTTTCAATTATTATAATTATAATTATTATAATTACAAAAATATACAGATAAAACAAAAAACAAAAACAAACTAAATTAAAACAAAAAAGAATAAATATTCAATATAAGAAGGAAAAATGATTTTATAATATCGTATTTGTAGCAAGCGTGAGTTTATACACTTGTAATTAAAAAGTAAAAGTAATTATCTAATTCTAGACTGTGTAACTGCATTTGTGGCCTGAATGGATTAATGAATGCCCCCTTTCTGAGAAATTGTCGGCCCAGTGTAAAAAGCCACCATTAAACTTGAGTAGAACTTTATTGAAAATTATTTTAGTTAGCTATATTATGAAAGGAACTTTTTTGTTTTATGTTTTTCAAATCGTGGGCTTATGGGCCTCCAAGAAAATAAAAATTAATCGTCCTCGTGCGGGCCACGACAACTAACTAGTTACACACCAGTACACCACACCACACACACCACCACCACCACCACCACCACCACCACTCAGCAGCCGATACAATTCAATGGTGGTTGTGAAAACATTTTTCAAAGTTTTGTTTTCTTTTAATACAGTCTACAGACATTGTTATCCAATTTTAATGAAATTTTTTAACATATTATTTAATTACTAATTAAAAAAAAAATAATAATAATGCCTCAAATAGTTAAAAAATTAAAAAGTAACTAAGTATAAGAACGGTCGGTCGGTCTTGATGGGTTTTTTTTCTTTTTGTTTAAGTTGATCACATGAAACAAACACGGGCAGCAGCAGCAAGCAGCCAGAATTGTCTAAACTTGTTTTGATTTATGGGACTTTTTGTTCCCATCATAAACATAAACATAACATGTTTATCTATTTGATTTTTTTTTAAAATAAAATTTATGATAAATATTTGGACTTTTTTTATAGTCATGTTTAATCACAGACAACTTACTAGTAGGATTTTTTTTTTGTATGAAGATTAATAAAAACTAGCAGAACCTATAGAAATTCTAAAAAAAGGTTTTTTTTTTAACCCTTTAAACCCTAAAAGGCCGATCAGCCCTGGTGACCTAAAGCAAAAAAAGACACACCGATATTTCCTCTTTAAAACAGTTGTCTAGGAAACACATCTGAGTGACTAGTTGGTCATTTTGTTTAGGCAGGATTCTAAAAGTTAATTTATAATTATTAAGAAACTTACACAATAATAAATTCTCTTAACAACTAAACGAAAGAAACAACTTGAAACAATGACGACAACCTTTAAAAGAATACTTTTAAAACATTTTCCACCAGAAAAGGTTTTAATTATCTTCTTAAGAGGGCCAGGGTCATTAAAGAAGGTATTTTTTCCTTCCCTAATTACCGTATTATGCCTGGTAAAATTAACAAAAAAATTATGAAACAGTCTGAACAAAGAAGAACAACACAAGAAAATATATATTTGATTGCTGGGATTTAATATTACTAGTATGGAAGTAAAAAATATTAGGTTTTGATATTACATATGTTGATAAGATAAAGAAATTTGTTTGAGGATATTCAGGAAGCAAAAGTAAACAGAGACAAATATAGGGTTACTTTACAGTTTGGTATTTGATTTTTGTAAATGGTATATAGGAATGAGTTCGCTTGATGATTAAAGAATCTTGCAGTTCCATCAACTCAGGTTTTAAGTGTTTCATTCAATTTTTAAAAACAAGAATGAGCAGACACTAAACAAATAAATAAAAATACAAACCCCATACCAAAACAGAAGGTGTTATTAGGGTTAATAGATTAACTAATTATAAATTATACATTTGTTCTTGAATTTCAGGATATCACACAAAAAAAAGATGAAATCTCTAAAGATGTAAATTTAACATGAAAATGCTTATTTAAATTGAGCTATCTTAGAGAAATAAAACAAAAAAGTCTGAAAAATAAATTTTTCAAATGAATTTCATAATAATTTAATAATTTGAGTTCCTTATTTCATACTTGAGTAGAAAATATATTATTGTTAAATGATAAATTAATTTAGGGATTGTAATATCTACACAACTACAATCAGGGACGTGCTTAAACCCTCCGCAGACCCCACAATTATATGGGGGCGCAAGTAAGGTCTTGCTAGAGGCCACAAAGCTTCACAAATCTTTTATATTGCAAAAAATTATAGAAATAATTAATTGTTAGGATTAATTAAAAAATCATTATCTCAATTGAAATATACATCTACCAACCCATCATTCTTTCTCTCTATCTCTTTCTATGTATATTTGTATATGTATATACATATATAGTCGAATGGGAGGCAACTTGCCTTTTTAGGGTAAAGGGGCCACAAGACATATTCTGCCGCTATGTGGCTAAGCACAGCACTGGCTACAACTGCTCGAATCTGCTATTGTTTGAGCATCCTAACAATCTACTTTCGATAAACACCACAAGTTTGTCATGAAATGTTTGTAGTTCTTAATCTAAGTCATTTTCAGGAATCATCATTTACTCTTTTCTACTCCATGAATTCAGCAAGCCATGAGCACACTTCTACTCTTAAGCGTCAGCCAGTTTAATTGGCTTTGATCCAATAATTTAGCTACTAAGAGGTCAGACTGTTTTGGCTTCTACCAAACTTCTATGCCAATTTTGGGTTTAAAGACTTGAAATTTGACTGCAGTAATTATTAAACTTGTAAGGCTTAAAAACTCTACCCCATTATGGTTAACAGAACAAGAGAGGGCTACTCCATAGTTTGAATAAAGGATTAAGTTCCAAATTATAACAAGAAGGTTCTAGAGTTCAATCATCAGCAGATGGCCAAAGGGTTCATCGGCTAAATGCTGTAAATATAACAATGATAAGGATAAGGACAAGTCCAAAGAATAGATCTATAAATACAGTTTTATTTAATTTTATACTTAATCAAACATTACTACCTGGCCTCGCTTGGTGGTTGTGTTTGATTCATACGCAGCTATTTTCCAACAGAAAAGCGAATTGAATTTTATTCCACTAAATAATACACCATAAATCAAATTTCAAGTCTGCAAATCAAAAATTGACAAAATAGTTTTTTTGAACAGTTCTTTCAATACTAAACTGTAAGAGTGTGTAAAATTTAATTTAAATTCGGCTGTTCCTTCTAAAAGCCATGATTCTTATTGAAAGTATTTCAAAACAACACTTATCTAAAAACACATAAATTAAGTACAACAATACAACAAGTACAACAATTTTTAAGAAAATCGACCTAGCTGGTTCAAAGTTCATAGAGAACAAACTCATTCCCAGACAGTCACAAACAAAGTTCTATTTATATATAAGTTTAGTTTATTTAGAATCCTTGGGATAAGGTTTCATAATTTGTACAACTATTTTCAGACTGATGTTAGAATTTGATCACCTGAAGAAAACTGATGTGTTCGTCAGCCAAAACCTTGTGAATATAACAATGATAAGAATGAGGACTTCAGTCCGAAAAAATAGTTGTACAAATATAAATTTATATTTTAAATAGTTGTGGGGGAAAAATATATAATAAAAGATAATATAATATAATACTTGTACTGTCTTCTACAGCATATCGTTGGAAGTTTGGGGTCTGAACAACAAATTTTGTCAATGGGTGATCTGACAAAATGTGATCACAATTCAGATTATAAATTTGCAATTTGTACTTAGTTTAATTCATTTGAAAGGGACAGTCCACCTGTGAGCTGTCTGATGTTATGAACCAGGTGGGATTGGCTATGAAGAAGTGCTTGAAGGGGGTTTCTAATTAATAAACAAGACATTGCATCTTGTCATATCAAATCATCAGACTGTTTTTCTTCCTTTTTTTTCCAAGGACTTAAATTCTTTATTTAATCCATTAAATTATTTATTTTTATTTATTATTCTTTTTCATTCTTTTCCTCATTAGATTCGATAGCAACAGCAGCTTTTCCCGCCTTGCTCGTCGACTAAGTCATAAAGAAAAAACAAATTATAGCAGTGGAACATTACGGCAACGATCTATCAGCATTGATCTGTAAGTAAATCTCAAATAATCAAAAAAAGTAGAATTATTATTTTTGCAAGGGACACTAGTAGATATTTTGAACATGATTCAATTCAGGGAATTTAATCAGTGCTGTGCTTAGTCACTTAGCAGCACCGACACAGAATGCGCCTTGTGGCCCCTTTAACCTAAAAAAGGCAACTTACACCGCTTCAACATACTGGAGCCTTCAACTATATTTACATAGAGAGAGATAGGTATAAAGAGAGATGTATATTTTAAGTGTGATAATGATTTTCTAATTAATCCTAACAATTAATTTTTTTGCATTACAGAAGATCTGTGAAGCCAAGGAGCCTTGCGGCCCCAAGGGAGCTTATGCCCCCTTGAAATTGTGGGATCTGCAGAGCCCTAAGCACAGCCCTGAATTCAATACAAATGGGAACCAATTATTCTAAGTGTTGTAATTCATTAATTGTACCTTATTAGAAAACTAAGAGCTTACTTTTTTTACATCGGTAGGTTTTCAGTTAAATACAATTAAAATAACTTTAGGCTTCATTTACCTCTATCAAATATCCGTAATATATCATTTAGAAGTGACTTATACACAAAGTGGTAGGGGGCGGATACCTTTTTTCTTAAGACAATTTTATCTTAATAGGCAATACTTTTTTAATTATATTTTTGACACAGATTATAGAAATAGTTTCTATCGATTTCCAATATTCTTTTTGAAATTCATTTTAAAGTTACCATCTTGAATGCTTTTTGGAATAGTATTTTAAATGGAAATAATGGAAATAACTTTTATCTCTATATTTCCAATATTTACCTTGAAATTTTTTAATAACATTTTTATTCAGTCAAAACCATTGCCTTCACCGTAAGTGCCTTGGGCACATGGGGCTCATTACTTGGGAGACCAACTCATCTAGGTGAAGGGCAACACCAAATGCAAAAAGCTCAAGTATATTGCGCATGTAAAAATGCCCTTGCGCCCAACTTAGGTTGGTGTTCGACCAAGTAAATATAATATCATTAGATTTCTTCCGTTGCATTTTTTTTTCCCATATTCAGTTTGATTCATTTCCTTTATGCTTCACATAAATATCATTCTTAGCAGGAGTGATGGCAAACATCAACCAGTTAATAGCCAGGGTCCAGGGGATGACTTAGAACTTTTGAGTCAACCAAACCAAATGGCTACATCTTTGAATTCATCTTCCTATCCAAATGCACGCCTCAATCGTTCTTTCTCTGGTAAGTAAACTGGATTTTTTAATCAAATATCATGAACTATCACATAGTTTTTTCATTTTCTTTTTTAAATTTTCTGCCATAAAATAAGAATTTTTCATAGCCTGTACAGTCAAGCCATGCTGGAGACACCGGTTTCAGTCAGATCCCCAAGGTTAAGTAACGTTGAGAATGGTGACTAGTTAGATGGGTGACCATTTATGAATACCATGGCAAATAACAAACCTGCATGCGTTGCCCCTGCTACTCCTTTTGAGGAAACCAATTGTTACAACATGCACGTGACTGTACAATAAGATATGATGATAATTTCCTGTTTAGCTTCTTAATAGATTCAATGATTTTATAAAACTTTTACTGTGAAAAAAATTATATATGCATGTGTGTGGGGTGTATATATATCTAAAACAGATTCGATTAAAAAAAAACATATCTGGCTACTAATATATAATTTTTTTCTTGTTTGTTTTTCTTTCCCTTTTATGGGTGGGAGGGAGGTGATTTCTGTCAATATTACTGACTGGTTTGTGGGCAAGTTTTGATTACTTTAAAAAATAAATTAATAAGGATAGCAGGAAGTAACTTGCCTAAGCAACATCTCAAGTACACTTACTGCTTATACATATATATATATATATATATATATATATATAGTCACCCATATGGGCGTGTTTATGTAGTGGTCATTAGTGGTAAGCTCAAGTAGTATTCATTGTATCATATTTTTCATTTCAAAAAACACTGAAAATATTGACGACTGAGACACAAAAGAAGCTGATGTTATCTAATGCTACATTTTCAATAATTTTAAAATATATCTCTGGATGTCTACAAGCATACAAAAAAGCAAAGAACCGTCTAGATGTTATCTAAAGCTACACAATTAATTTTTTTTCATGCAATAGTTTTGTATTTCAACTTTTCACAAAGAGAAAACGACAGGAAAATAATAACAATGTAGTTGATGTTATCTAAAATTTTCTACAAATATCATATTTATCATAGAATATCTAGAATTTTAACAAAACAGAAAAAAAACTAGGTGTTATCCAAAACTTTTATACAAAATATTTCTCACAAAGCAGTTTTGAATTCCTTCTAAAATAAAAAAAAAAGAATTTAAAAAATAACACAGATATTATGAGATATTTTTACAAATATTATTTCAACAGAAAACAGCTTTAAATTTAAACTAAAACAATGAAAGAAAGACAAAAACAGATAGTGATGAAATGATGTAAATACATTTTTAGAGACTGATTTTGTCCATCACATCTAAGTCTATGTAGATACATCTACTTAGTCGAGCCCCAACCCAATTTAGGCACAAGACCAGATTCACAGCTCCTTTATATCCCTTTACTTTTGTAATCAATGTTACCCTTCATCTAGATGAGTTACTCTTATTGAGTTGACGGGCAAGTTTATGTGGATTTATGTGGAATAATTTTGATTTTTATGAATCTAAAAGAACCTCAGTCTGCAACTGCTCAGTCTGCTCTGGTTAAGTCTACTGTAGAGATTTTAGCCTTGCAGACAGGTTGTGATAAAAATATGGTACAAGCACCAAATGATGATGGTAAGTTGGCTAAGAGCATGGAAATCTTTTATATATATATCTATATATGTATAAGTTTGATAGAAAAGAATAGACACTTTTTGTCAACATTTTTTTTTGTCTTTATTTTTTCTAATTTTCTGATAAATTTTTTTATCAGGCTTGGATGTTTATGTTTTAAGCCTGAAGTTAAGACTTACAAGTTAAATTAAAAAGAACAGACACTTTTCACGTACTTATTTTTTGTCTATATTTCTTCTGGTAAGAGTATTAACATCTGGTTTAAAATATAAGATAACACAGCCAAATTTGAAAAAAGATGTTCCCTATTTTTTTGGCTCATGCTTCTGCCAAAACGCTGGGGATATTTTTAATAGGATTAGCCCATTGAGTAAATATGGTATTTTGGTGACTAGTGTCATGTGACGGTGGATAAATGTATTCATATTTATGAGAAGTGTATGGATCACAGATGAGTCGAGTCAAGGTTAAGCTTTAGGTGTGCAACCAGCCCGACATTGTACCAAATTTGTAATTTTTACAAATAAATATCATGCTCTGCCTATGTGCTTATAAAATCATAATACTCCCCAATGACTCTGTTTTAACTCAATAATCTTAAAAACAAATTAACAAACTACATTTAGTAAATCAAGATATAGAAAAAGAATTGTGTAAAAAACAAAAGAGATAGGGATAATAGAATATTCTAAATAATGCAAATTATCAAGCTACAAACCACAAACTAAGATAAAGAAAAAATTAATTCAATATTTAAAGGTAAAATTTACTAAATTATCTTTAAAATCCAATTTAAATGGGATTGCATTCTAGAATTATGTGTAAAAAAATCATTCAAGGTAAAATTTATTGTTTTTAAAACCCATTATTTTTAATGGGCATACACAATATGAAAAATAATGAATGCAATATTTAACGATAAAATTTATTAAATTGTTTTTAAAACCCACTATATTTAGCAATTAAACACACTAAAAAAATTAATGCTATATTCAAAGTTAAAAATTATTAAATTATTTTAAGCCCATTTTTCAAGCATACACACTAAATAAATTAATGCAATTTTTCAAATTAAAATTTATGAAATTATTAGTAAAAACTGTTTTTTAATGATGATATGTACTAGTATTAAGATAAAAAAAATGCAATATTTAAAGGTAACATTTATAAAGTTATATTTAAACCTTTTATTTTCAACAGGTGTATACACTAGTGATGTTTCTTTCTTTTTTTTTTGACATAACTCTATTCTAACTAAAGAAACAGTCGAGATGACTAGACTCATAAAATTTAGTAAAAGAAGAACAGGTCTGAAAAGCTTTATTTTTAGCAAATTCTTTTATCAGAGCACTGGAAAGAAAAAAATGAGTTTGAGTGGTTAAGCAAGAAAATTCAATTAACGTTCTTCACCTGATTTAATTCAATCAACAGAAGAAAGCAATTTTAGCAAACAACCTAATTGGGTTTTTTAGATAATATATCAGGCAATAAGATCTACCTAAAATATATCAAACTATTTTTCTAGGCTTTACAAGATTAGAAATTTATTTATTCTTCTTGTTTTATTTTAACAGACTGATTCCAGATAGATTTTTTTTTTACATTTTACTTCTCTAATACAACACAAAATGTTTGGAACAAATGGTTGTTTTGATAATTGTAAAAATAAAAAAAACTCATTATAATAAAAAAAGAAAATTAGTTCAAAGTGTAAATATAAGTTTCACTTGAGTATAGGACTATTTTTGTTTGGGACAGATGACAGAAAGATGTTTATAAGAAATTATTAACTTTAGCTTTTAATGACTAAAATGGTTTATTCATCTGTGATAAAAAAAAGTAACAATATAAATATTACTGTGATTTAAGTGTAGTATATTTAGGCACAATGTCATTATTGAAACATGGATTATCCAAAGAACTTTTTACTTTTATTTCTATATTTTCTTTTCAAATTTTTCTTGAGTTTTCTAGAGTCTTTAAGTCTAGTAATTTTATGATGAAAACATACAGATTATATAAAATCAGTACAAAAAACAAAAAGAAAATTGGAAAGAACATATTAAAAGTAATAATTCTTTTCAATTACACGTTTAAATGTCCCTTTGTTCTGAAATAAATAAAATTGGACAAAAAATGACCAAAGTCTCCAACCATTTTTGGTCAGGCCTCACCTACTGGCTTTTAAAATTAAAACAAGCTAATTAGGATTTATATTCACATAAAAAAGTAAATACTTGTTGAAACTAATTTTACAATGAAAAATTTTGTCATGAAAAGAAAAATCAATTTTTTTTAAGTTTGCTTCCCATTTCCATTTAATCTTTTATTGTATTTGTTGTTAACCTAAAATAAACCTTTCCCGGCCACGTCTATAAATAGAAGTAAGGTATGTAAGAGAAAAATATAGGTTCAAAAAATATATAAAATTGGTTTGTTTGGTTACAAGCAGATCAACTCTTTTGGGATATTTTAGGCTGGTTTCAATACAAAAATAGTTTTTTTTTTTTAAATCTGCTTTTATGAAAAACATTCCTGGCTTATAAAACTGTGTCGTGTCCAAAAAACATGCATTTATTTTTTATTCTGCTAAGAACATATTTTTTAAGGTCTAACTTCTATTGACAAGCAGTCAGAGTAAGTTAAAAGTTCCCAAAAAAATAGAATTACACTAATATATTTTGATTCTGTTTTTGGAATCCTTCATAATTTGTACTTTCTCCAAACTGCAGGTAGCACTCATCTTTATATTTGCTAAATTCACAAATGTTTCAGCTCATTATATATGGGATCCAAATAATAAAGAAAACTTCATTTGAGTATTTTTAAAATTATTTTTCTCTAAATTGAAAGCTCAACCATACTATTAGATTCCATAATGGAAAGCAGTAGTGAAGTGGAATTTATTTAAATTATCAGACGCAACAACAGAACAAAAGTTACCATACAATAAACCCTTTGATGTAAATGATAATACAAACAACATAAATGATATTATGGACATGAATTATATTAATTTCAATCGTTAGATGAAACAGTTACATATAATCAACTTTTCAAAAAAACAGATCAATAAAGTTTTGCCTTACAATAACAAAACAAACATCTTCCATGATTTGCTATATATAGTATTTTTTCAGTGGCCTCATCTCAACAGCTCTTTTCCTCTCTTTCAACTCCTTGTCCAACCAGTACATCAATATCCCCATTTCATAAAAATAAGTTTTCTTTCTAATTCATTTTATTCCATGCACAACAACGACTTCACTTGAACTGAACAGCTGACAACCTCCGGCGTGTCGCTGTTCCTTTTTCTGTCCTTCTTCCCCAGTGTAAATACACCATCTCTAATTTCTTTCAAACCGATTACCAATACCATCAAATAAGAACAACCTACAACTAGCTGAATTAGATTTCATTATTTCTAGAATGTTAGTATGATACTCATATTATAAATGTTTTTTTTATAAAATGAAGATCGCTGACGCTTTATTAAAAAAAAATGAAAAACTAGACATATTTGAATTGGCAGCACATAAACATCAAAGAACAGATTTGTTCTTGACTCTGGACAGAAAGTTCTACCACCTGAAAAAGGCCCAATCAACTGAAACATTGTAAAATTAGAAAGTATAAAGATGATGACTATAGACTGTTTAATTAATATATGAATTATCAAACCTCATCTCAAGGATTGCAAAAAACAGTGGATTTTATAAATATAAAGATAAGAACTATAGTCTGCATAATAAATATTCATATTATGTTTCTATTCTTTATTTACTAACTTTGTTTATAATTAAAAATAAAATCTCCTAAATTTGTATATAAGTGCTTGGTATTTGGAATCATAATTCAAGAGTTCAGATCCCAGTGATTTCCTTACATTTAAGTTGATGTTAATACCCTGGAGAAATATATGGAAAAAAACCTTATTCTCTCCAACCATAAGCTAAATAGTGCAAGTTGCATTTTATATATATATAATTTTTTATATTTTATATATATATATATATATATTAATAGATTATAGTTCTTCTGAAGCATCATGTAATAATTTATAAATAATAATTCATAG
>JAUZSX010326678.1:0-11303 GCA_034780655.1 Idiosepius hallami | reverse complement strand
ATTGGATTGGATGGTTTATTTAACCAGCATATCAACCCTCATGGGTCATTTAATGCTGAATAGGTTATTTGGTTAAAATTTTTTTTTGGGGGGGGCGGGTTAGATTTTGCTATATAATATTGTTTCTCTTAGGAATTCTAAGACAGTGATTACTCGGGCTGTGACTTTATACTTTTATTAAAGAATAATCCTGTTCCATGACTATTTTGCGATTTTACCATTTCTTTTAATTCTTTAACTATATTACATTTTTTTTTAAAGAATATTCTTATCAAGGTTCTACCAACTCAATCCATGGCAAGTATCTTTGGTAATACTGAATTTTAACACCCATGGGTACCATATCTAGTGATAGTTAGTTCAAACTGCGTATGAACACCCACATGTGCGAAAATACACCGTCTATTCTTTGAAAACAAGAATATTGTCACAGTCCTAGTGATTACTTTTATTTACATTAGATTACATTAAATAATAATTTAATAAATATATTATATTACCCCCCCCCATATATATATATATATATATATATATATTGGATGCTGTCTTACAATCTCTTGTACACTTGTGTTGGTAGTTAGACTTAATTTCACTTTATCTTTTATGTATTTATATTTTTTTTATTGATCATTTTTTTATCTAAAAAAATGGAGAGATTATTTTAGAATAGATATTCATTAAAAAAGGTGATATTTTATATATGAGAATGATATTGAGGAAAAATAGATAAATTAAGATAATATTATCATTAATGATGTGACTTATAGGAATATGATTTTATTTATTTTTCTTCTATGATATTTCTGTTGATGATGCTTATACCTTTGGACCCTAAAAGGCCAATATATCAGCCCTAAAAACATAAGGCAAAAAGACTCACCAATATTTTGGCTTTAATATGTTTTTCTAATATAACGACTCTGAGTGAATACTTGGTAATTTTGATAAGTCCGGGTTAAAAGGTTTAATATGTTTCTCTAATACAACGACTCTTAGTGACTACTTGGTAATTTTGATGAGTCGGGTTAAAAGGCCAAACATGTCTGGAAATAGATAAGATCATAAATTAGAGCATTAATAAAAGATTGGGCCGTGGAATCTTAGTATGCAATTCCAAATCCCAGTTCAAACCATTGCATTCACCTTAAAAAAGGCCTCGTGCCAAACTTGTTGCTGGTCACCAAGTAAATCTAATATTCATATATTTCTAATCATTTATTATGGTAATATTTTTAAACCTGATGAGATTTTTTTTTTTTTTTAAGTTTTTAAAATCTTTTTGTTTTTTTAGTTTAGAGTGAATTCCCTAGTTCTTGAATCCTAATCATTATTTGGATGACTGGGATGGATGGATGGAAGTCCTTGGCGCTTTTGCAGAATAAGCAAATGGAGAAATAATTTTTTTGCTTGTGGACTTTGCACCAGTTGATTGGCTAGGGGTTATTGTTTAGGTTAACGCTATTAACTTCATTTCATTAGCCAATCAAATTGCTGTCTTATAACCGGTGCAAAATCCCTGAGCAAAAGAAAGATATTTCAGAGAAATTTTTCCATTTGCTTGTTCTGCAAAAGTGCCAAGTCCTAATTATTCATTGAATTAGATTTTTATAATTTGTAATATCAACTAAGTAAAGAATTAATAACAATAAAATGAATGCCAAATAAAGAATAAAAAACGAATCAAAATATTTTAATCTCTATTGTAACATTGCTATAAAGTTAAAGTGCTTAATGTCAATGATAGAGTATTTATCAGACTTTTGGTCTGATGACCGTTCAGGCTAGAAATTGATAGTCACTGAAGGCTGTTGACTCCATGTCTATGCTTATCTACTTATTTTTTTTATAAATGAATGAACCATGTTTTTTAAAAATTAAATTGACTTTGACATAAATATTGTTCATTCATTTATAAAAATAAAATTTGGAATTTAATTTCCATTATATATATATATATATATATATATATATATATATATATAAACAAACAAGACTGATTTTACTTATGATTCTCAGTACTTAGATCTGTCAATTGATTAGCTAATCAAGTTGCGAATACAAGTTTTTTTTGGTTTTTTTTATTTAAGGACACATAAGGGTTATTTTTTGTCAGGTGCTCTATTTCCTGTTTAGGAAAACTTTGCAGTATTTGTTAAAAAATGTTTGTTTTAAATTTCTATTTTATAGACTTGTCCTAATTTTCAAAAGAAATTTCAAGTGTATTTTGTAATAGTAGGAATAATAATAATAGTAATAATTAATCCTCCCACTTAGAGACTGACAATGTGATGATTGCATAAATTACACCAACATTTTATAGTTTATATATACTCTACCAAATAGCAGTAAGTTATAAGAAAATTTTTGTAATGGTTTTAATAATGAGTTAAATTCATTGTTTTTAATTTTCTTTTTTTTAATAAAACTTTAAAACAAATAATTTACTTAAAGACTTAATTTTTATCAAATTAATTGAAGAATTCAGTATTTAGTTTTCTTTATCTTATGAAAGTTTTTGATAGATATCCCTTAGACTCACTTTTAAGTAAATTGAAATGAATATCTTTCTTTTCTGAGACACCTTCTTTCTTTTTATCTCTCTCTCTCTCTCTCTCTCTCTCTTTAATTTTAGATTAGCAAAATGCATAAACAAAAGAAAATTCAGTAAAGAAATTTTTATTTACAGTTTTAGGTTGTTTATTTTTTTTTTATTTATTCATTTTTAATCTTGCCCAATATTTTGACCATAGATCACAAGAGTTTTGCCCATATTTGTCACCCGTTTGGTTCCGATAGTCTTTTTTTTTTTAAATATTCTTTCTACTTGCCAACATTTATAAGGTTATCTGAAGTTCCATGGACACTTTGTTAAATATTCAGATTCAGGTTTTTTAAAAATAACTTTCTCTAAAGTTATTTGATCTTTTTTTTTATATTTTGAGAATTGTAAAAAAATAAATTGACAAAAAAATTTTTTTTTTTAAATCATAAAACAAACTAAAAAATAAATTTCATTTAAGATATCTACTTCTAATAAATGAAGAAAAAAAGTTTCTTTAAGTAGAGCATAAGAAGTTGACCCTTTGTTAACTGGATTTTAAGTACTTTGGAAAAGTCAATTTTTTTTTACAATTCTCAAATTATAAAAAAAAATTAATTAAAAAAAAATTTTTTGATTAAAATTTAAAAAAAAATTTAACTTTCAGAAAAGGTTTTTAAAAATTTTTAATTTAAAAAAGAATTTTTTAAATTAGATTTTTTTTTCTTCCTATTTTTCAAAGAAATTTTTCAAATTGTGTATATGTGTCCAAGGACCTTCCATAACCATGTAAATAAAATAGACAATTAGATTAAATAATTTTTTTTTCTAAATGTTAAGAATGTTTAATAAAACTTGCCTTGTATATTCCAGGTTTAAACAACAAACTATAAATGAACATTTCTGGAAAATGACATCACAACTCGTCTTTTAGGGGGAGGGGGAAAATTTCTACATTCAGTTTGGTTTAGTTTAAAAAGCTGCTGCTACTTTTATATCCTTGACAATAGAAGCAACCCTAGTGTCTAGTAATAAGTGTTTAGATTAGGAAATCATGATGTCAACAGTTAAAACCCTAGTTATTTTTATTTTGAGATGAGATATCATAATAAATAAACTGTTTTTTTTTTGTTTTTTTTTCCTCATCTTGGTAAGTTGATGTTTTCTTACACAATGTTTCAGCCTAGTGACCCTCAGGCTGTCTTCAGGTGTTTCAATTGGAACACCTGAAGATGGCCTGAGGCTCACTAGATCGAAACGTAATGTGTAAGAAAACATCAACTTACCAAGATGAGGAAAAAAGTCCAAAAAAATCAGTTAAAACCGTAGTTGTTCATTGCATACTTTTTGAGCCAATATCCTTGGGAAATGTATATAACTTGTTTTATAATTGCTTATTAAGCTGCAGCTAAAAATTCCTATCATTCTCTGATCTACACATAGTGGAAGAATAGGTAAATGAATCCCAAAAGTCGTCTGAAAATCCTACTATTTTTGCTCGAGTGCAGATGTTGCACATTTATGAAAATTTATAAACACAAGCTTAAATAAAACCATCGTCAATGACACTAGATATTGCCGAACCAAATAAAGAGCTGACTTGTAATTGGTCAGATTTTGAAACAAATCTATCCAAAATTTCTGCATTTAGTTTGTAGATTAATGAATTAAAATCTGAAAGGTAATTGGTCAGATTTTTGGATAAAACTATTTTAAATTTCATCATTTAATCAGTGGATTCAGATTAGAATAATGAATGAATTTAATGCAACCAAATTTGGTTTGGGAAAAGTTACAGAAAAATTTCTTATGATTTTAGGCATAAATTTATCACAAGCTTACCCCCCCTCTTTTATCATAAGGATTAGTGATCCTTCCGAATAATTTCATTTTTAGATATCCCATTAAATTTTTTAAAAAAATCCCACCCCAATGATAACTTAAAAAATGAAAAATCAGACAGCAGTAGCACATTATAACCTAACATTATTTTTCTGTGCTGTTTTATATATGTATATATTATTATTCTAAGTAATAAGGTTGCTTATAATTATAATTAGAGTGCTCAATATCAGTGATAGAGCGTGTATATTAATTAAAAGTAGACACGGAGTCAACAACTGCCAGTTGAAAGCGAGAAACTGGCAGTTGTTGACTCCGTGTCTAAGTCTAACTAATGTATATTTTTTTTATAAAACAATTCTAAAATATATATATATCAATTCCTAAAGCTTTGTTTTACATCATCGATTTTATGAGGTAATTAATACAAAATAAGTAAACATTTGCTTTTAAAAAAACTTATAAGAAAAAAATAGTAAAATACTATTTAACAAATAGATTAAGAATAAATACATCTTGGAAAGAAACATTCTGACAAGAACCGGTGTATACAATGCGACTTGACCTTATACTTACTAGATGTCATTGCTAAAGATATTTCTTGAGTTTAGTAATTAACTTTACTATTCCGACTATTGTCCTCATCTTTGTAGTTTTTTTATTTATGTTTGTACACTATGTTTCGGTCTAGTGTACTTCAAGCCGTCTTCAGGTGTTTTTAACCGTAACACCAGATAGGGATGCTAGGTCTCGTCATCAAATACTTAGTAATCACTGCCTTGCATTGTTGTTGTCTATTGAACCATGTTTTTTTCTCACCAAGTAAATCCCTCTGGCTGACTTGGGTAGGAATTGAAACTGCTATCTTCCGACAATGCTCATCTGGAACCGTAGAGACTCCCACGCATCTATCTGTTGCGCCACGGGCCCCAAAGGGCGATGATGGTTGGATCTGTTGATATTATAAATTCACTAAGATGAAGACAAAAGTCCAAATAATAAAGTTAATTCCTAAAATTCAAAGCCTCATCTCAAACGTAGTTTAGTAACATCAAAAACCTACTAAGACGAGGATAAAAGTCCGAATAATAAAGTCAATTCTTAAATTACAAAGCCTCAACCCAAAAATGAAAATAAACTATATTTTTTGAGATTAAGGATCAGTATTATTAAAAGACAGAATTTGAAATTCATTTGATTGGAATTGTTAAGAATTCTCTTTCAGATTTACATTACAACAGCCTCAAGTGATTTCAACTTAAAATCAAGTCATCCATCAGCAAATCGACGTTCAATTGACCTCAAAATGTCCCTCTCTCCAAAAAGTGTTCCTCTCTCCAAAAAACTGCCAGTCACCAAAACTACTGAGAATCCCATATCCACAAATAAACGATATATAATTTTGTTATTTTGAAATTCTTTGTTGGAAACAGAAAAATGGGGAAAATAAGATACAGAGATGAGCACTGAATACCTGTAGCTAAATTATAATTAATTCAGGAAAGAAGATCTCTATGAAGGCTTTATCCTTTGGACCCATTAGGAGAATATTATTAAGTGTAGAACTTAGAAATAAGAGGATGTATACCTGGTTGAGCACTAAACCATATTAGGCTTAAGGTCTGTTTTAAAGGCTCATTACATACATACATATATTCATTTTTATATTTTTGGGCAACGATGATGGAGCATTGGTAGAAGCTCGGGCTCTGAGATTGTATTACGCGTGTTCAAATCCCAGTTAAAACCATTACATTCACCTCTATCTGCCTAGTGCAGATGGCGCTTGTTAACTCAGGAGAGCAGCTCATCTAGGTGAAAGGTAACACCAAATGTAAAAAGCCCAGGTAAGTTGACGTAAAAATTTCCTTGTGCTAAACTTTGGTTGATGCTCACCAAATAAATATAAAATATGGTAACTGCCATTTCTTTACAAAATGCCAAATCTCACAGCTTCCCTATATCCAGTCACCTGAATGTTGTTTCTGGTGAGTAGCTATGTTACCCATAAGACATGCATTGCATAGGTAGATTACCGCAGATTCCATCCGAATATCTAGTCTCAAGATCAAAAATCACTATGACATATCGTTTTGTAAGTCTCGCTTGTGAGTGGTGTTATCGATTCGCAGTCCTCCAAAGTCCTGACATCCAACGACGATGTTTTGTCTAAATGATGTTTGAACATTGCCAGGTTTATCATTAAAATGAAAGTTATTCATAGGTTTTAGTGTCATAAAAAATCACAATAAATGTCCTCTGAATAGTTACTATTCAGCTTTTAATTCACTTCGTCTATATTTACTGCAATTATAATAATCTTTTTTTAATCATATTGTTAAAATTTAATTCAACTAAATATGCAATATTTACGCTCAGACAAAAAATTGTATTACATTCAGGATAGTATTGGCATTACATCACAGAATTAAAAATCTCGAAAGCTACAGATATTGTGTCACCAGCCAATCAATTTTATGTAAGACTTAAATCCCAAAATAAAATTAAGTTTATAAACAAATTGAGACAATTCATTTATACAAAGCCATTCTTATTTTATTTATTCAAAAGTTAAAAGACGAAGAAATGAAAAATACTTAAACAGTTTTATTTCTAGTTCTTCAAAATGAAATACATTTCTATTTCGTGTTCGCGTTTTAAACTTGGTACAAATTTTTTTTTATATTTATACCCCAAAGCCTCTGTTTTCAAAATAGAAATTATAAAAAAGAATACAATATATTGAGAAATAAAGAATATTTCTATTCTCAGTGGAGTATCTCTTAACTAAAGATTAAAAAACAAGTTTTTAAATTTTCAATCTTTTTTTTTTTTGCTAGTAATCCAACACGGATAACGCTAATGTTGCTAACATAAAAAAAAACAAAAAAACAAACAACTTTAGTGACTTTTTTCTCTATGTAAACAGTAACTGTTTCTTTACTGGGTTAATATACATTTTTTTTATCAAGCATTTCTCTTAATCTACTTCGTTCCAACATCAACTTTAAACGATGCATTCTGTTTCAACTATTTCAAAAGTATCCACTCTGTAAAAGTGTGTTTTTAAACAATATATAGAAGCTAACAAGTGCTTTATTTTTTATATATGGAGAAACATGCAATTTATTAACAGAGTAAACTAATCTCTCTCTGTTTCTCTTAAATTATATCTATCTATCTACATTCATTTGAATTTTTATGAGTTTGATTTCCCGAAAACCTTCATGGAAATATTGTACCGATAGGATAAGAAAAATTTTTGAAAAGCTACATTTTTGGTAAGTTTAAATTACTTTTACAGTAATATCCTCTCCTTATTATAATAACACATCAAAATTTCGTTCAAGAAAATTTATGGAAAATATCACATGGTTTTATACACAACTAGCAACTTAGACACAGAATTGGCAGAGTATATTGGTAAATACATTAAAGGACAATTTTTAAATTTTATCCTTTTAAAAAACAACTTTTCTCTTCAGAACCAGTATTGCTCTAGATCTGAATATGCTTTTTATAAAATTTCGAGTCAGTTGACCCAAAATTGAGACAAAAGTTTAGAAAAGACTGATTTTTACACACAGATACATATCACTTCTATAGATATATTGATAAAATGCAAAACAAACCTTTAACTATATAGATAAAATCTAAAATTAACTATTAACAAGCTAGCACAAGAATTATTAATCTATCTAGAAAATAAAACTGATTGTTGGCTTAATGCCAAGAAAATACGCTGCGTGTCTTTAAAAATGGAATGGTAAAAGAATTAATGTTCAATATTTAGTCTGTTGACTGCCACATAAGGCAAAGTTATATGCAGTCAGTGAAAAAAAAAACACTGAAAAATAGAAGGAAAGAAAAACAATAAATTAGAGATACCAAAAGCCGACGCCTCTTCTAGTTGTGTGTTATGTTTACTGAACATATGAGAGAACATTGATTTCTTGTTTTTAAGATCAAGGACTACTGTTTTATGCAAAAGAATAGATATTTCTTTTTTATAATTTTCATTCTATGTGCAATGAAATCTCGACCTGCATAAAACTATTTAGAATGAATGTGATGAATTGTTTTTATTGAACTGTTTTGTCATTTTGTCTCTTCCATTTCTTAATCGAAAGACAAATCATATTTTTATATGCTTCTTTAGTAATTTCATAGTTGTCGTTTGGCAATTATTGTCGAAGTAGATGTTTCTTGACCGTATACAGATTATTTATTTCGGAAAGTGGAGCCTAAGTATTTAGGAATATATTCTACAGAAGAAAAAAAAGCCTAAGCGTTATTCCAAATGTAATGTCATATATTCTATAAGTGTATTTTTATAAGTCAAAGATCTATGGAGACGGGAATGGTACCATTAATATTTTATTGAAAATTCACGCAAGTTTACATTATGTGAATAGCAGTGTTTTTAGAAAGGTGTTAGGTTGAAATATTTCTGAAAAATATCAGAAAATAAATAATAAGAAAAATCTTTTTCTTAACGAAAGAGGACCACTTCTATTGAAAGTAAAACCGTAAAAATTCTACTATGAACTAAATTGTCGTTAAATAGTCGTTAAAATGTTTGTTTTGCATGATTTGGTCTTGTTCGGAACCCAATCAGGGCTTTAATATTAACAAGTTTGCGTGTAATTGATAAGAGCATTAAAATCAAAATGATATAGCATTTTACCATACTCTTATAATTTTAGAAAACAATGCCCAAACAGCAGTTGTGCAGTTCAAAATAATGTCTTAGTGCCAATGCAGAGCATTTGCTACAGCTTCTTTTAAAATAAAGTGTAAATTGCATATGTATTGTAAATTGCTGCATGTTATTTTATTGATTATTACAGGATGAACAATGAAATATGGTTATATAGAAATATAAATAATTTAATAAGCAGTAAATAAAATTATTAAATATTTAAACAAATTATTGAATATTTAAACAAATTATTGAATATTTAAACAAACGAAACCAATATTTAAACAAACGAAATTATAAAGTATAAAATTATTAAATATTTAAACATATTAAATATAAAATTATTAAATATTTCAAAAAACGAATTTATTAAATATTTAAACAAACGTAACAAATATTTAAACAAACGAAATTATTAAATAAAAAATTATTAAATATTTAAACATATTATTAAATATTATTAAATATAAAATTATCAAATATTTAAACAAACGAATCGCTGAAAATATTTTCAATTGACATTAACACTTCTTTTTCTACTGCACAGCAACTTTTTGGGACGACCAGTTAGTCTACCTTTTGTTTAGAGGAAAAAATATCCAAGAGGAAAGTCATTTTATTTATATGTAAGGCCTCCATGCAATCACGACCATAGACATTTTTTTCTTTGCATTCAATATTCGATTCTCTTACTAACATAAGCGCAGACTTGGAGCTTCAAGCAAAGAAGGCCGACACATAAAACTTCAAGGCAGAGTACAAAGACTATAATTATTATATGGGGAAAATGTCTGCTCTCGATAAAAAGAGACTATTGAGTACAAATCTGTATTTCGATACAGGTCGAAATTCAAGTTATTTTCTCTGAATTGTAACATAATATTTTTTCATATTTTTTTTTAATATAAAGATTAACAACATGAACAAGTATTTACTGAATATAAGAAATGAAATATGAAATGCCATTTTTAAAAAAAGATCTGAAAAATATGAAATTTTTAATCTTGAGCCGGTTGATACCGAAACTTGTTAATAGTTCTACTTATTCTTATTGATATATCCAGACTTGATTTAATTTTTTAAAATCTAAAAAAATGAAAATAGTTCAAAAAGTAATTAGTATATGCTATTTTAAAACCTTCAAGTAAAAGAAGTTAAATACTTACGATGACAGATGTATTTTGAAACAACATTTTCTAAAAACCTTATCACACATATAAAGTAAAACATTACAAGGGGAGGTGACGGTGGAGCATTGGTAAAAGCTCGGGCTCTGAAATCATATTAAGCGAGTTCAAATCCCAATCAAAACCATAACATTTACCTTTAGTTTCCTCATGCTGATGCTGCTCGTTAACTCGAGCAGCCCATCTAGGTGAGGGGTAACACCGAATGATATCGTATCGTATTACGAGAGTTCAAATCCCAGTCAAAACCATTACTTTTACTTTAGCAGCCTCGGGTAGATGGTGTCCGTTAACTCAGGATTGCAGCTCATCTAGTTGAAGGGTAACACTGAATGTACAAATTCCGTGTAAGAGCACGTAAAAATGGCCTTGTGCCAAACTTTGAGTGGTGCTCACCAAGTAAATATAATATAAAGTACAGCTGTGAATTTTCAAGAAAGGCAGACCCGCCGTTTCTAAGTCGATAGGTTGCAAAATCGCACATAGAGGGACTGTTGTGGCCCCTTGTTAGGGTCACAATATAAATATAGAGAGTCGGGTAAAATGCACGAGCGATGAAACAACGTAACTAATCTCAGTACAAAGGCAGATATCTGGCTTACATAGAGCCAAGACGAGTCCATTTTGTCACCATGAAACCAGTCATCTTTTGTGCTTCAGAATGATTTCTTTCTATAGAGTTACTGGTATTCTCAATACACTTTTTTCAGCTATGAAAGAGGAGGTCAATATGGTGTCCCGTGCCCGCTTGTAATCCAAATGTTTGTTGCAACTCTAAAATTAACAAAACCATACTCTAGCTGTTCTAAGAAAGACTGTCGTAAATGTTGAATATTAACTCAGCTGTTGTAAGAAAACATTTTTTCTGACAAAAAGCTCGTCGATATGAAGGGCACATAAAACTGGCCTAGTGCTTAGCTTGGGTTTCGCCCAAGTAGATATTTTTTTTTAAACGACATTCACCCTATACGGGTTGAGCCGGCACCCCATGAACATTCGAATATTCATAAGGATGATACTAGGAGAAAGGCGG
>JAUZSX010326667.1:0-11304 GCA_034780655.1 Idiosepius hallami | reverse complement strand
GTCGACCAGATATATATATATATATATATATATATATATATATATATATATATATAGTAGATAGGTATTAGTATATATGATTAATAATAGATACTTTAGACCAAGTAGATATATCCTTGTATGTCACTGAAGCTGAAACATTATATCAAAAATTGTAAATAAATTCATTTTATCCAACATTAAAACTGGATTCCATAACAATAAATAAACAATTAAGCAAACATTCTAACACATTTTTATCATCCATGTTCTTTAGAAAGGAAATAACTTGATCAAATTGTTGCTGTAAATGTGGATCCCATAATTTAAATATGTATCCCATAATTCAAATGTGTATCCCATAATTCAAAGCTTTTGACATGCAAATAAATTGAAGAGAAATTTCAAATAAGAACCAATTATTTTTCACAAAAAATTCCTCCATGATTTTAGAAACCAAATTTGCTATAATCATTTTTTTCAGTTTGTTTTTTATATTTTTCCCAGGCCTCATATTACATTAGAAAAACATAAAAGCATTTTCTTTTGAAAATTTGCTCAACATAGGCAATAAATATTCTTTAAATATTTCATAAATTAGACAACACAATTTTTTAAATGTTTTATTAAGTTGGTAGTTCTTTATTTTGTTGATGGTTTCATTAAACCGGTCCACAGATAAACTTTTTATGATTTTATAAATAAAGGCATTGATTGTTTGAAAACAATAATGACAAGATGAGTTGAATTGAATTTTCAGACTATTGTCCTTATCTTTTCATAATGATTCAGTTAATGAACCAATTGCTAATAAATAAATGTATTCTCTCTTCCATTTTTATTTTTCTAAACACACTTACACACACGTTGTTATTAAAAAGTGTCTAAAAATTGTCCTTACAGATAAGTAGTCTACACAAGAAAATTGCTTAACAGACAACAAAACATTTTGTAGTCTCGCAGTTTCTTGCTCGACTAATTATTATTAATATTGAAAACAAATATGGTTTATTCATTCATAATACTGCCATTCAATATAAATACATATCTATAGTGACTGCCACATTTTGACAGAAGATAGCCCACTCATAGAAATAGCTACACATGAGTGAGTCACATGTGTTTTCGGGATTGTTCTTTATTCAGAGTTGTGTGTACATATAAATTACATGTTGTTCACTTGCACAACACACACAACCCGCTCTCATTTTATGTAGACATTAACCAGTCACAAGCCAAGGCAACATGACTGATTGTCTAAGGTGGGATGAAGGTTTAATGACAGTGGGCCTTTCTCTTAGACGGATGGTTTACGGGTCCATCTTCCCAAGTGGGTTTATATGTTCATTGGCGGTTACTCGTGGTCGAGTATGACTGTCCTCCGTCTTTGTCCCCATGGACCTTTTCGGGAGGACGCCTGTGCATGATGTCTTTTAACGTGGGGAGACTGATGCACTTGTAGTTATTACACAGTCCCTTGGCAAAGGATGGCCTTGTTCCAATGGCATGGATAACCACGACAACTAAAGGCCATCCTCTGTTGTAGCCTTCATCTGCTTTCACTGCCGTTGTGTCACTGGGGACATCATCCACCACATCCGCTGTTGAGGTCTTGCACTATTTAACCCATAGCTGGAGGGAAGATTAAGCTTCATAGCTTCCCCAAGGGTATTAGTCGACATGTTAACGTAGACGGAACAACTTGGATTCAAACCCGCGTAGTACAGTTCTGAAGTCCGATTGCCTCTCCACTGGGCCACATCAACCACCCTAAATGCTCACACACACACACACACACACACACACACACACACACACACACACTCCTAAAACATAGTCCTTGTTTATTTACATTCCATAAATCGAAGATTCTTTTCAAAAATTGCTTAACAATAAGTGTTGTGAGGCCCAATCTCACCTCATAGTGAACTCGTCCACAGTCTAAATAATCAGCTCCTAAGTCTGATACGACGGAGAATGATAGCAATGGATATTAGACCTCATGGAGTGAGATCTCACTGATAAACACAGCTTCTATTATTCTCTTTATATTTCTCTATATCTTTGTATATTTCTTAAGTGTATGTTCGTCCATATTTGAGAAAAGGCTTAAATAATGGAATATTCTTTTTGTTGACCAATCAGAAAGCTTAACGCTAATACCATCTGACTTTAAATAAACCGCCATTAATTCAACACTGGAAGAAGAAGATAAAATTAAAACACAAGTAGATTTTTATTCAACAAAATTCTTTGAGTGACTGCCATCTTGGATTAATACCAAAACTAATAATATCTTTGGACTTATTTAATTTTTACCAGGATTAATATCTTTGGATTTATTTAATTCATATCAAGACTGATAATAATGAGTCTAACAGTTTTTTAAAAACTCAAATTAAATACAAGTTCACCATTTCATAAGAAAAAACAAATTATGTTAAATAGACAGGAAGATTTTTTTAAAAATAAATATTAAATACAAAATTATAAACAATACAGGTCTTTTAACCTATTAGAATACATACATGTATATATATCAATAATATAACAAGATAAAGAGATGAATATAAGAATGTAATTATAGGAAAAATAAACCAAAGATTAGATAAGAATGATGAAGTGCCTTAAAGTGTGAAAGGTTATTGAAATTGTGACAAATTGAAGAATTAGAGAAGATGAAAATAGTTCATTGCAGATTTTCTGGCAGAAGAGTTTGGTGCCAGAAGAACAATAAAATGGAAAAATACATTTGGAATAAACATCAGAAAAAAAGAAAACAGAAACAAATTCTCCGATTGAAAGTTAAATTTATAAAAAAACGTTTTAAACGGAAATTATAGATTTGTTGTATTGCTTTGGTTTTATATGGGGAATAAAACAGTTTTTAAACAGATTTTTAAACTCAGTCTAATGAAAATAAATAATTAGATCCTTGATTGTAGTTCCATGAAAATAAATATTTTTAGGGCTTTTTTGAATTTTGAACATTATCGGATTATCAATGGGTAAGGGGGTGCAGATCTTACATTCGCCCTGGGCGGCAAAAACTGTTACTCCATCACTGGTGTTTTCCTCTCCATAAAAATAACTTGAATTAAAATATCTATGCATTTGGCCCATTTAGCAGTTGCTTTCATTGCTTTCATGCATTTAAATATTCAAAATGACTTTTAAAAAAAAGGAACAAATTATTTTCATGACAGAAAAATTGCTTTTGTAAACAACATAAAATGGATTTCTATTAAAAATGATTTTTGCTATTAAATAAGCTTTATTTGATAAAGTGAAAATATTGAAAGCCTTGCATTAACATACTTTATAATAACCTAAAAATAAGACAAACTTCAAAATATACAGAGAGAAAGGGGAGGGAGAGAGAGAGAGAGAGAAGGGGAGGGAGAGAAGAAGAGAGAGAAGGGGAGAAAGAGAAAGAGAAGAAGAGAGAGAAGGATAGAGTGAGAATGAGAAGGAGAGAGGGAGACAGAAGGGGGAAGAGAAGGAGAGAGAGAGAAGGAAAGAGAGAGAAAGAAAGAGAGAAAGAAGAAAATAGAGAATGAGGAGAGAGAGAGAGAGAAGAAGGAGAGAGAGAGAAGGGGAGAGAGGAGTAAGAGAGAGGAGGAGAAAGAGAGAGGAGAGAAAGAAGTGAGAGAAGGGGAGAAAGAGAGAGACGAGGAAAGAGAGAGAGAGAGGAAGGAGAGAGAGAGAATGAGAGAGAGAGAGAGAGAGAGAGAAATTTTGAAACCCAGAAAGTCCTAACAGTTAAATCGAAAGAGAGAGGGAGAGAGAGAGCATGAGAGAAAAAGAGGGGGAACAGGAGAGAGAGAGAGAGAGAGAGAGAGAGAGAAAGAAAGAGAGAGATAGAGCAGGAAAGAGAAGGAAAGAGAGAGAGAGAGCATGAGAGAAACAGAGAGGGGGAACAGGAGAGAGAGAGAGAAAGAAAGAGAGAGAGAGATAGAAAGAAAGAGAAAGAAAGAGAGAGAGAGAGAGAGAGAGAGATAGCATGAGAGACTAATCAATAAAGCCATGCTGATGGCTGATAAGAATATTTCTGAATGAGAGTTGATTCCATGCAAAGAATCCATTAGTGAAAATAACCAGTTGCACATTGCAGCCAATCATAACAAAACATAATATTTATTTACAAACAAATAGAAATTTGTTTAAAGCAACAAACCTTCCTTCCATACAAAACAATATTCAATCATCATAATTAGAATAGCATTAAACATTCATGAGCAGTTAATGATTTCTCTTACACTAATCAATATTAAATGGCATTTACTAGTAAAATAGGCCAGTCTTTCTTTTTATTTGCTATTTTTTTAGACTTTTTTTTTTGGAAATAGGTAGCATTTTACAAAGGATGTCCAAAAATTTGGTGTACAATAGAAAATAATGTCTAAATGCGAATGGAGGACATTTCCAGCATTTCTTTTAAGATACGCTTTAATACTATAAATTAAGACCTTATTATAGGTAAATCTCTTTTTCAAAGGTATTAAACCAAAACTGAATACAGATTGACTTGAATGTTCATTCATCTATTAAGATTCAAATAACAGTAGATTTATTATAGTAATCTCCTCATACTACTCTATCAATAGGTTAAATGATACTCCTTGTGTTATTTTAAGATTTCTTTTTAAACAATTTTAAGATTTCTTTTTTAAACAAGTCTAAAGATTGATATGCAGTGATGTCCCCAGTTGAGCATAAACCACTGTACAAAAAAGTTGTTTAATTCAGAGTTTTTCTCTCCAAGATGCATCAACTGCCAAGACTGACAAGTTGCATCTGTCTAAGCTTTTTAAATAAGTGTTTTCTTTCACCTAAAGGAACTGCTCTCATAAGTTAATGAGCCCCATTAGCTGGGAGCAAACAGAAGTGAACATAATAATTTGACATGGGTTCAAACTTAATTTTTTTTAATTTCAAACTCATCTCCTGGTCTCTTAATGATAAATACATATTTTTGTACTAGAAGTATTACCTGGTTTTGCCTGACGTCGGGGACTTGCCACTAAGATAATTAGGAAATTTGATACTATATTAGATTCATTTGTAATCCTTTTGCATACTAAATGAATTTTTAATAATAATTATACTAAATTTATTTCTGAATTTTTTTTTTTATACTTAATTAATTTCTAATGCTTTTCACTAAGGTAGTTAACAAAGTTGATTTAAACAAAATATTATAACTTAAAATTGGATGAAATGAAATGGTTTTAGTCTCATTCTGTTTGCAGTAAAATATATGCATTTTATAAAAAAAAACCCTCAAAATTATTATTAAAAACTTCTTTTTAAAGTTGCTTTTCTAGCACAGTTGGTGCCAAAACTGACAAAATATTGATTCTAACCAAATCAGCCAAGTTTATCAAAGCCTTAATTCAATAATCTGCCTTTGATCCTCCCTCCTATAAATGATCAAATTTAATAACACTAAACATTTTTTGCAACATTTTGCGCATATTTTTATGTTCAATCATTGTCTTTATAGATTTTTAAAAACATTGTTCGTGAACAATCGATTTTTTAAAAATAGATACTAGTGTCATCAAAATTAATATTTTTTACTATTTGTAGTTATAAAAGAATGTAACAAACTAACAGATTATTAGTAATCCTTTTAGTAATTATTAACATATAACAAATCAAAATCTATTTTGGGCATCCAGAGTGGAGCATCATGGGTAAAACCTTGGACTTTTATTATTATGCATACATATTGAAGAATAATTTTATTTTAACAGTTCCATTCATCATCTTTATCAATAATATTGAATCAGAGATATTAGTTCTAAAACCATTTTTATTGCAGGATTATATTTACTTGGTGAGCAGTAATAATATTGGCCTCATCAGTCATTTAAGAACACACAATTAAATCGGGAAAATGGTCATCCTCAAATTCAAGGAACGAACTTCTACCATAATATTTACTTGGTTAACAGCACCAACCAAGTTTGGCACAAGGCCATTTTAAAGGTGAATGCAATGTTTTTGACTGGGTATTTTATTTATTCTTATTGCTTTATGGAAATAGCTTTATTTTTCAGGATCCTTGAGATGAGGTTTGATAAATTTTACAACCATTATTCAGACTATTCAAAAAAAAAAAGAATTAGGTTAATTAATCATTTTTATAGCATAAAAATAATAATCAACAGCATTTAATGACTCATCATTCATTCATTAGCGGTCACTGGTGGTCGAGTAAGACTGTCCTCTGTCTTAGTACCTGTGGACCCTTTCTGGAAGATGCCTGTGCATGATGTCTTTTAAAATGGGAAAACTGATGCACCTGCAGTCACCACACGGACCCTTGGCAGAGGAGGACCTAATTCCAATGGCATAGAGAGAACGACGACGACTGGAGGCCATCCTCTGTTGCAGCCTTCTTCCGCCTTCAGTGCCATTGTGTCATTTTAGACATCATCCACCACATCCGTCGTTGAGGTCTTGCACTATTTAACCCATACCTGGAGGGAAGATAGGGCTTTATACCTTTCCCAAAGGTATTAGTCGATATGTTAACGTAGACTGAACAACTTGGATTTGAACCCATGTAGTACAGTTCCAAAGTCCGATTGTCTATCCACTGAGCCACGTCGACTGCCCATTTAATGACTATTTTAATAAACAAAGCTATCCCACCAAATCCATTGGTTTGATTATTTTTTAATGAAAAGTTAAAAAATTATAATTTCTGTCATTTTTGATGGATTTAAACAAGGTTTACAAGAAGCTTAGTTTTAATAATCACAAAATTATTATACACCAATAGGAAAGACTCAATTTCCTTCTCTAAGTACAGAACTACATTTAAATAATGTCTACATCATTTTTTCACCACCCCCTGAGGATAAATACATGAAAAACAGCTGTTACACTAATACACATGAATGAATGAAGTAATGTAGCTGGGTTTGGATAAATGGTTGGTTGGCTGGCTGTCTGGGTGAGTGGCAGCAGATGGCCTGAGGATAGAGTTAAAATATTTGTATTTATGTTTTGTCATTGTTTCTCTTGTGTAGCAGTTGGGATTGACTTTCTAGAAAAGAAAAAGAAAACAAAAAGGAATTTCTCCCTTGAGAACGACTTGATCAAGATAAGTAAAAAGTTCTACTAAAAACAGTTGGCTTTTTCTTTCTCCACTCTTCCATTGAGAGAGAGGGGGGGAGAGAGGAGAGAGAGGAGAGAGAGGAGAGAGAGAGAGAGATTGGCTTTTTCTTTCCCCACTCTTCCATTGAGAGAGAGAGGGGGGAGATAGGAGAGAGAGAGAGAGATTGGCTTTTTCTTTCCCCACTCTTCCATTGAGAGAGGGAGAGGGAGAGAGAGATTGGCTTTTTCTTTCCCCACTCTTCCATTGAGAGAGAGGGGGAGAGAGAGAGAGAGAGGGGAGAGAGAGAGGAGAGAGAGAGAGAGAGAGAGAGAATGTGTGTGTGTGTGTGTACATTAATAATTAGAAATAAATATGTTAGCATTTCCCAATGTGATTGAAGCTAAAGTTCTTCTATCTTGAGATTTTCACAGATCTAGGTCGCCCTGATAAGGTCGCTGAATGAACAAGAATCAAGAGTAGAAAAAGAAAGAAAGAAAGACTATCAAAACTAATAAATAAATAATAATAATCTTCGATAACTTCATGCTGAGACCAAAAATGAATTTAAGATATTTATTTTGAAAAGGTTGGACATGCTGATAACCTGAATAGAAAAAGAAAAGAAAGAGCAATGAAAACAAATGGTTAAGAGAAATAATTGTGTTATTTATTATTATTGTTGTTATATTGAACCATGTTGAGAGGCCGGTACTCACCTCATAGTGGACTCACCCACAGTTCATATAATCAGGTCCTTAACCCAATATGGCAGAGAGAGATTGCAATAGATATTGGACCTTGGGGAATGAGAGATCTCCTTGATAATCGCAGCTACTACTATTTTCTTTATCTTTCTCTATATCCTTAATACACTTTGTAAACCACCTACTATGTGTTTCCGTTTCATCATTGCTGGTCCATAAAAGTGGAGAGAGATCGTAACGAATATTGGACCTTGAGGGGGCGGGATCTTACTGATACTCACAGCTACTACTATTCTCTTTATCTTTTTCTATATCTTTGTACCTTTCCTTAATACACCTTCTAAACCACCTACTACATGTTTACGTGTCATCGTTGCTGGTCAATAAGAATCCATGCAATGACATGACATAACAAAGTTACGATGAATCTTTACAAAAACATTAATAATCAACAATTGATTCCAAAAGAAAGTAAAAATAGTTTGAAGCCATCCAGATTTATTTAGAATCATTCATTCTATTTTTCTTTCTTTCTTCCAATTCAAGAAGACCATAAATTAAAAGATTGACTTTTTGTCAGCAAAAATAAAAATTAAATCAGTTTTCATCAACCCTTACACCTAGTGGTGTGTTGGGCAGCAAATTTGGATTTGCTGTTTCCGTAGCATACTAGTTTTTACGAGAAAGAGTCGCTAGCACTATGCTCAATCCCCAACATGGAGGACCTTTCTTGGGGTTTTGAAATCAGTGTTGCCATTCACCTAGATGAGATACTCTCCTGAGTTAACGTCCCATCTGGCCGAGGCAGCTCAAGGTAGATGCAATGGTTTTGACTGGGATTTGAACTCTTGTAATACGATTTCATAGTCAGAGCTTTTACCAATGCTCCACTCTCACCACCTAAATCAGTTTTAAGAAGTAAAAAAATGCCATTTTTATTTTTCCTTGAAAAAATATTAATGTGTTTATCAACAATCAATTAAAGCAACCAACAACGGATAAGTTAGTGGGGAAATCCATTTGGTAGTTAGGAAGTTCCAGTTGGACAACGAAATTGTGGTACGCGAGTTCAAATCCCAGTCATACTTATGCGTTCATAATTCAACTAATACCCTTGGGAAAATTATGAATTCCCACATTCCCTCCAGCTATGGATTAAATTGTGAACATTACTTTAAAAAAAAACTACATGTGTATACAAAGATTGTTCTTGGCATTAAATGACCTAAAAAGGTTGATATGTCATAAAACACAAAGATAATAAGTTTAAGTTTACATAATCAAGAAATTTAGTGAAAGATTTAATTTTAGTTTTTGCCGCCAAATGTTAAGTCAAACGATGAAAGTTTCATCAAGTGTAAAGTGGAATTAAGTCTTAAAATCAATTTTCGATTTGGACTCGAAAATCAGATTCTAAAAAAATGATGATGGAACGATAGACTCTAAGACTACCGACCGATTAACCACATGTGCAACAACATAACACGACATATAACAACTGAGTGCTTGCTCTGCCTACACCGCACACTGGCACCACAGAGCACGCACCCACATCAACCACCCGTACCAGGGCGACGGCAGCAGGGGGCATCATCGGTGGGCATCATTGGGGCATGGAGCCAAGAAACAATAACTTAAACTTCATTAAGTGACTAAAGTGAAAGTACCATTTTGTTGATCGATTCTTATTTTAGGGGTCTTTTCTTTCTTTGGTCGTGAGAAGTTCTTGAGATTTTTTTCTTACTTCAACTACTACTACTACATAAAGAACAATAATGTTTTTCTGTTGTTTGTCTTAATCATTTTTTTCTTAAAGTTTAAAAAAGTTCCCAAAAAATCACGAAGAAGAGACGCTAAAAGAATCTTCGCTGTTTTTGACGCCCTTTCCCTTTTTAAGGAGAAGGAGAGAGACCTCTCACCTTTCTGTCTGTCTGTTATTAAATTATTTTTTATGCCTACTGTATCTTTGTGTGGGTATTCAAGTGTCAGAATAAAACAATGAGAAAATTTATTTTCAAAATTAAAATGAAATGAAAAAAAAAATTAGTAAAAATAATTGAAATTAAATTCCAATTTTATTTTAATCAATATTTTTAATCAAAAAACAAACTTAAACGACAAAAAAGTCGCTGCTGCTGGTGGGGCTGCAGTGTCAGTGAGTGCACTCAGTGCACATTAGTGTCAGTGGGTGCAACTCGTGGTTGCAGTTGACATGATAGATATTTTGGTGACTAAAAGTTACTAATAATTGAAAAAAATGCTGACTGCCTCGTCTGAGTGTGAGTGAGGGACCGACTTTATTCAATTCACTGACCGAACAGAACAAAAACAAGAAACAAACATGAATAATGAAACATTTACGATATTAAAGAAATTATTCAACTAGAAATTCAATTTTTCACATTTAAAAAAAGTTTTAACCAATTTGAAAGAGCGGTTGGTCGGTCGGTCGGCAGCAGTTTTCCGTTCTTGTTTAGTTTGTTGTTAAAAAAGCGCACAAGGTTCAAAGTAACAAAAGTTGAAAAAAATCTACAACTCTTTTTTTATTTGCAATGAAATCAAAATTAAAATGTAAAGCATTTGATTCTTTCTTATTATTGAAAAGAAGAAAAAAAAGACAAAAATAGACAATTAAATTCCAATACATTTAATTCTTCCAATAAATCAATATTTTTTTTTTAAATTCAATAAAGTAATTTTTTGAGAGAAGTAAATTTCATAAAATAATTTCATAAAGTCACACACATTTTTTTTTCTACTTTCTAAGAATTTGAGGCATTTTTGCAGAACAAGCAAATCGAGAAATATTTTTTTGTTCGGGGACTTTGCACCTGTTGTAAGACAGCAATTTGATGAGTTAGGGTTTAAGGTTAGGGATTTAGTGTTCGCCCAAATTTCTCGATTTACTTTTTCTGCAAAATCGACGAATTTGAATTAAAATAATTCAAATTTTGAGAAACTTGAATTTTTTAATCTCGGAAAAACAAAACCTAAACCAGTTGGAAGTTAAAAATCCTTTTAATCTTTTTTTGGACACCGACAAAAATACCAACTTGTTACTCAGACCCATTAGAGTTTATCCAGGGCCAAAATATCGGCGTGTCTTTTATGCCTTAGGTCACAAAGGCCGATATATCGGCCAAACAAGTAAATATTCAGAATTTTCAAAATATTTCCAACAAAACAGTAATTAATTATAATTCAAAATCAATTGTAATTTCAAACTTTTTTTCTTGCCTTAAATGTTTTTTTTTTCTTTTTTAGTATTAACTTAAAAGTTACTTTACAAGTATTATTATTATATTAATTCCCGAAATTCAAGTTAATTCCTTAGAACCCCAACTTTTTTACCGAGTAAAATTACCAATTCAAAATTACCAAGTAGTCACTCAAAGTCGTTATATTAAAGGAACATATAAAACCATTGAACCCTGACTTATCAAAATTACCAAGTAGTCACTCAAAGTCGTTATATTAAAGGAACATAATAAAGACAGAATATTGGTGTGA